>JARQOD010008770.1:0-34233 GCA_033576555.1 Oophaga sylvatica
CCAAGTAACCATAGTCAATGACCAAAAGAGAAAAGGAGGGGCAGCTCCAAAATTCTGAGAACCTACAAAGAACTGCTGAGTTAAATACCCCAATAAGATACTCAAATAACTATCTCTATGAAATAGACAGATACTGTCTGTCATATTAAATATATTACAAAATCTTCGTTACAAAATAATGCAAACATGTAAACTACATATAATGAGTTAATCTAGAAGAGTGGGGATGGTGACAACAATGCACAGAACTACTGTGCATCAGCAAGTGTCAAATGGCATGCATCAAAAGACACACTATAGGGCAAAATATCATCATAAGTCTGTAAGGTATGAACGAATCCATAATTGTTTCCCTAAGGCCTCTTTCACACATCAGTTTTTTGCCATCAGTCACAATCTGTCGTTTTGTGAAAAAAACTGATCCGGCGATTGATGCTGCTGGATCTATTTTTTTCTCATAGACTTGTATTTGCGACGGATAGCCGTGCATTTCACCCGTCGAAAATTTTTGGTCCGGCTGCCAGACACAACACACAAAGCAACGTTTTTTGTCTCCGTCGGAAAAATCGTTTGTTATGATGGAGGCCTATGGGCGCCGGATCAGTTTTTTTTAACTGAGCATGCTCCTGACAGGTTAAAAATGAAAAAAAGAATAGCTATATACACATAGAATCAGAGGCGTAGCTAGGGTTTGGATTTAGGGGGGGCGAACCTTCTGAGTGGGCCCCTAACCAGAGAACCTCAGCAAATTACTGTTGCCAAAAATAATCTATATATAAAAAGACCAATATTGATATCACCGCCATATGGTCTGTGGTAAATAATACCAGTCCTACAGAACATATAATAGATTACAGCACAGGTATAGATAATGACTTACCGCTGATGTTCTTTCTGATGGAATCGTTCACTTTTCATGTCTTTTCCATCTGGCCCAGACCGACATGACGACTCCTCCAGCCCGGACTCGACTACAGAGAATACAACAAAGACACGTTTCACTTCTCATATTGTCAGCACCGTCACGGTCACCAATTGGACTATCCCCAACCTGCACAAACTCCTCATCCTGCTGATACCCCAATACTGAGCCACTGCTGCCATATGTGTCCCTATTACTGCTCCTGATACTCCAATACTGAGCCGCTGCTGCCGTATGTGTCCCTATTACTGCACCTGATACCCCAATACTGAGCCGCTGCTGCCGTATGTGTCCCTATTACTGCACCTCATACCCCAATACTGAGCCGCTGCTGCCGTATGTGTCCCTATTACTGCACCTCATACCCCAATACTGAGCCGCTGCTGCCGTATGTGTCCCTATTACTGCACCTGATACTCCAATACTGAGCCGCTGCTGCCGTATGTGTCCCTATTACTTCACCTCATACCCCAATACTGAGCCGCTGCTGCCGTATGTGTCCCTATTACTGCACCTCATACCCCAATACTGAGCCGCTGCTGCCGTATGTGTCCCTATTACTGCACCTCATACCCCAATACTGAGCCGCTGCTGCCGTATGTGTCCCTATTACTGCACCTGATACCCCAATACTGAGCTGCTGCTGCCGTATGTGTCCCTATTACTTCACCTCATACCCCAATACTGAGCCGCTGCTGCCATGTGTCCCTATTACTGCACCTCATACCCCAATACTGAGCCACTGCTGCCTTATGTGTCCCTATTACTGCACCTGATACCCCAGTGCTGAGCTGCTGCTGCCGTATGTGTCCCTATTACTGCACCTCATACCCCAATACTGAGCCACTGCTGCCATATGTGTCCCTATTACTGCACCTCATACCCCAATACTGAGCCGCTGCTGCCATATGTGTCCCTATTACTGCGACTCATACCCCAATACTGAGCCGCTGCTGCCATATGTGTCCCTATTACTGCACCTCATACCCCAATACTGAGCCGCTGCTGCCATATGTGTCCCTATTACTGCACCTCATACCCCAATACTGAGCCACTGCTGCCGTATGTGTCCCTATTACTGCACCTCATACCCCAATACTGAGCCACTGCTGCCTTATGTGTCCCTATTACTGCACCTGATACCCCAGTGCTGAGCTGCTGCTGCCGTATGTGACCCTATTACTGCACCTCATACCCCAATACTGAGCCGCTGCTGCCATATGTGTCCCTATTACTGCACCTGATATCCCAATACTGAGCCGCTGCTGCCATATGTGTCCCTATTACTGCACCTGATACCCCAATACTGAGCTGCTGCTGCCATATGTGTCCCTATTACTGCACCTGATACCCCAATACTGAGCCACTGCTGCCATGTGTCCCTATTACTGCACCTGATACCCCAATACTGAGCCGCTGCTGCCATATGTGTCCCTATTACTGCTCCTGATACCCCAATACTGAGCCGCTGCTGCCGTATGTGCCCCTATTACTGCACCTATTGGGTGGTTCTGTGTGACCTCTAAATTCTAAAGCAACCCAATGCCGGGTGCATGGGCCCTAGAAAACAGTGCCCACATGTTGTCCCCTAGAATGTAATAATGCCCTGTGTGTGCCCCTTTGACAGTCACAGTAACCAGAGTTCCCCTATAACAAGTGCCCACGTTACATTTAATAATGTCTCAAGTCTCCCCCCTGTACAGCTCCCCTATACACAGTATGATGCCCCCTCACTGGATATATACTGACCCCTTAATATACCCAAACTATTTAATGGCTACAACACTGTATGATGGCCCTGCCAATATAATCCCCACACTGTATGATGGCCTCCTAGATAGCCTCCATATAGCATAATACACCAGATAGTCCTCAATATAGTATAATGCACTCACCATAGACAGCCTCTGTATTATAATGCATCCCCATAGGCAGCCTCTGTATTATCATGCACCCCCACAGACAGCCTTTGTATTGTAATGCACCCCCATAGGCAGCCTCTGTATTATAATGCATCACCCATAGGCAGCTTCTGTATTATAATGCACCACCATAGGCAGTCTTATTTATAATACACCCCCATAGGCAGCCTTATTTATAATGCATCCCCATAGGCAGCCTTATTTATAATGCACTCCCCATAGGCAGCCTTATTTATAATGCATCCCATAGGCAGCCTTATTTATAATGCACCCCCATAGGCAGCCTTATTTATAATGCACCCCCATAGGCAGCCTTATTTATAATGCACCCCCATAGGCAGCCTTATTTATAATGCACCCCCATAGGCAGCCTTATTTATAATGCACCCCCATAGGCAGCTTTATTTATAATGCATTCCCCATAGGCAGCCTTATTTATAATGCACCCCCATAGGCAGCCTTATTTATAATGCACCCCATAGGCAGTCTTATTTATAATGCACCCCATAGGCAGTCTTATTTATAATGCACCCCCATAGGCAGCCTTATTTATAATGCACCCCCATAGGCAGCCTTATTTATAATGCACCCCCATAGGCAGCCTTACTTATAATGCATTCACCATAGGCAGCCTTATTTATAATGCATACCCCATAGGCAGCCTTATTTATAATGCACCCCCATAGGCAGCCTTATTTATAATGCACCCCCATAGGCAGCTTTATTTATAATGCATTCCCCATAGGCAGCCTTATTTATAATGCACCCCCATAGGCAGCCTTATTTATAATGCACCCCATAGGCAGTCTTATTTATAATGCACCCCATAGGCAGTCTTATTTATAATGCACCCCCATAGGCAGCCTTATTTATAATGTACCCCATAGGCAGTCTTATTTATAATGCACCCCAATAGGCAGCCTTATTTATAATGCACCCCCGTAGGCAGTCTTATTTATAATGCATCCCCATAGGCAGACTTATTTATAATGCACCCCCATAGGCAGCCTTACTTATAATGCACCCCCATAGGCAGTCTTATTTATAATGCACCCCTATAGGCAGTCTTATTTATAATGCACCCCATAAGCAGCCTTATTTATAATGCACCCCCATAGGCAGCCTTATTTATAATGCACCCCATAGGCAGTCTTATTTATAATGCACCCCATAGGCAGTCTTATTTAAAATGCACCCCATAGGCAGTCTTATTTATAATGCACCCCCATAGGCAGCCTTATTTATAATGTACCCCATAGGCAGTCTTATTTATAATGCACCCCCATAGGCAGCCTTATTTATAATGCACCTCCATAGGCAGCCTTATTTATAATGCATTCCCCATAGGCAGCCTTATTTATAATGCACCCCCATAGGCAGTCTTATTTATAATGCATCCCATAGGCAGTCTTATTTATAATGCACCCCCATAATCAGCCTTATTTATAATGCATTCCCCATAGGCAGCCTTATTTATAATGCACCCCATAGGCAGTCTTATTTATCATGTACCCCATAGGCAGTCTTATTTATAATGCACCCCCATAGGCAGCCTTATTTATAATGTACCCCATAGGCAGTCTTATTTATAATGCACCCCATAGGCAGCCTTATTTATAATGTACCCCATAGGCAGCCTTACTTATAATGCACCCCCATAGGCAGTCTTATTTATAATGCACCCCCATAGGCAGCCTTATTTATAATGCACCCCCATAGGCAGCCTTATTTATAATGCACCCCCATAGGCAGCCTTATTTATAATGTACCCCATAGGCAGCCTTACTTATAATGCACCCCCATAGGCAGTCTTATTTATAATGGACCCCCATAGGCAGTCTTATTTATAATTCACCCCCATAGGCAGCCTTATTTATAATCTACCCCATAGGCAGCCTTACTTATAATGCACCCCCATAGGCAGTCTTATTTATAATGCACCCCTATAGGCAGTCTTATTTATAATGCACCCCCATAGGCAGCCTTATTTATAATGTACCCCATAGGCAGTCTTATTTATAATGCACCCCATAGGCAGCCTTATTTATAATGTACCCCATAGGCAGCCTTACTTATAATGCACCCCCATAGGCAGTCTTATTTATAATGCACCCCCATAGGCAGCCTTTTTTATAATGCACCCCCATAGGCAGCCTTATTTATAATGCACCCCCATAGGCAGCCTTATTTATAATGTACCCCATAGGCAGCCTTACTTATAATGCACCCCCATAGGCAGTCTTATTTATAATGGACCCCCATAGGCAGTCTTATTTATAATTCACCCCCATAGGCAGCCTTATTTATAATCTACCCCATAGGCAGCCTTACTTATAATGCACCCCCATAGGCAGTCTTATTTATAATGCACCCCTATAGGCAGTCTTATTTATAATGCACCCCATAGGCAGCCTTATTAATAATGTACCCCATAGGCAGTCTTATTTATAATGCACCCCTATAGGCAGTCTTATTTATAATGCACCCCCATAGGCAGCCTTATTTATAATGCACCCCCATAGGCAGCCTTATTTATAATGTACCCCATAGGCAGCCTTACTTATAATGCACCCCTGTAGGCAGTCTTATTTATAATGCATCCCCATAGGCAGCCTTATTTATAATGCACCCCCATAGGCAGCCTTACTTATAATGCACCCCCATAGGCAGTCTTATTTATAATGCACCCCTATAGGCAGTCTTATTTATAATGCACCCCATAAGCAGCCTTATTTATAATGCACCCCCATAGGCAGCCTTATTTATAATGCATCCCCATAGGCAGCCTTATTTATAATGCACCCCATAGGCAGTCTTATTTATAATGCACCCCATAGGCAGTCTTATTTATAATGCACCCCCATAGGCAGCCTTATTTATAATGTACCCCATAGGCAGTCTTATTTATAATGCACCCCCATAGGCAGCCTTATTTATAATGCACCCCCATAGGCAGCCTTATTTATAATGCATTCCCCATAGGCAGCCTTATTTATAATGCACCCCCATAGGCAGTCTTATTTATAATGCACCCCATAGGCAGCCTTGGATCTTCTAAAGGAAAATCTGGAATCGGCTCAAGAAAGGTACAAGAAAGCAGCAGATAAATTTCGTAAACCTGCACCAGCTTTCAAGGTAGGAGACTTGGTCTGGCTGTCAACCAGAAATCTTAAGTTAAGGATTCCATCGTCTAAGTTGGGACATAAGTACATTGGACCCTATAAAATCAGTAAAATTATAAGTGCCGTTGCTTGTCGTCTTCAACTGCCCAGAACTATGAGAATCCACCCTGTCTTTCATGTATCCCTACTAAAGGCTGCGACACCCAATACGTTTCCTGGACGTTCCTCTCCTTGCCCTGACCCAGTGCTAGTCGATGGTCAGGAAGAATTTGTGGTGGAAAGGATTTTAGATTCCAGGTTGTATAGAAATCAGTTACAATATCTGATTAAATGGCAGGGCTACCCAGTGGAGGACAACTCATGGGAACCGGTCAATAACGTTAATGCTCCTCGCTTGCTCCGTCAGTTTCATCAGAGGTACCCACACAAGCCTGGTCTGAGGTCATCCGGAGGTTGTCCTTAAGGGGGGAGTAATGTAAGGTTCTATGTATATATTCCTGAAACTCAGTTTGTTCGTCAGCCATTTTACTTTCTGTCTTGCTGCAGCTATCTTGCCCTCAGTCAAAATGGAGTTTCCAGCTTGCATGTTCCCGCCCTGATTCTCTCCTTTGCTTCTTAAGCAGCCACAGCTGAGCAATCAGTGCTTCAGAATCTAGCCTGCAGTGAACCTGTGACTTGACTCCTGTAAGCCTTGGACCTTGTACTCCAGCTATTCCTACTGAGGAACTCTGAAGCACTTGTGGACTCTGAACCCTGCTCTTTGAAAGACCCACGTTTGCATGGACTTACGGTAACAGAGAAGAAGATCCTGAATCTGTATTGGAGAGTGATTGCTGAGCTTGGATTACTCTGGCCTGCTGTGTCTCCTGTTTCTGTGTCTGCAAACTGTGTGACTATTCTGCCAACTTGTATGAAGTAATACAGGACTTTTCTATATCAAACCTGTGACTCCTGTGTTTTCATCGCACCCAAGCACAAGACGCTATATGAACTGTACTACATACATTACAGGCGGACTCTGGCGTCCTGTATCTGGTTATTACATTACAGGAGGGGCGGACTCTGGCGTCCTGTATCTGGTTATTACCGTACATTACAGGAGGGGCGGACTCTGGCGTCCGGTATCTGGTTATTACATTACAGGAGGGGCGGACTCTGGCGTCCTATATCTGGTTATTACATTACAGGAGGGGCAGACTCTGGCGTCCTGTATCTGGTTATTACCGTACATTACAGGAGGGGCGGACTCTGGTGTCCTGTATCTGTTTATTACATTACAGGAGGGGCGGACTCTGGCGTCCTGTATCTGGTTATTACATTACAGGAGGGGCTGACTCTGGCGTCCTGTATCTAGTTATTACATTACAGGAGGGGCGGGCTCTGGCGTCCTGTATCTGGTTATTACATTACAGGAGGGGCGGACTCTGGCGTCCTGTATCTGCTTATTACATTACAGGAGGGGCGGACTCTGGCGTCCTGTATCTGGTTATTACATTACAGGAGGGCGGACTCTGGCGTCCTGTATCTGGTTATTACCGTACATTACAGGAGGGGCGGACTCTTGCGTCCTGTATCTGGTTATTACATTACAGGAGGGCGGACTCTGGCGTCCTGTATCTGGTTATTACATTACAGGAGGGGCGGACTCTGGCGTCCTGTATCTGGTTATTACATTACAGGAGGGGCGGACTCTGGCGTCCTGTATCTGGTTATTACATTACAGGAGGGGCGGACTCTGGCGTCCTGTATCTGGTTATTACATTACAGGAGGGGCGGACTCTGGCGTCCTGTATCTGGTTATTACATTACAGGAGGGGCGGACTCTGGCATCCTGTATCTGCTTATTACATTACAGGAGGGGCGGACTCTGGCGTCCTGTATCTGGTTATTACATTACAGGAGGGGCGGACTCTGGCGTCCTGTATCTGGTTATTACCGTACATTACAGGAGGGGCAGACTCTGGCATCCTGTATCTGGTTATTACATTACAGGAGGGGCTGACTCTGGTGTCCTGTATCTGTTTATTACATTACAGGAGGGGCGGACTCTGGCGTCCTGTATCTGTTTATTACATTACAGGAGGGCGGACTCTGGCGTCCTGTATCTGGTTATTACATTACAGGAGGGGTGGACTCTGGCGTCCTGTATCTGGTTATTACATTACAGGAGGGGCGGACTCTGCGTCCTGTATCTGGTTATTACATTACAGGAGGGGCGACTCTGGCGTCCTGTATCAGGTTATTACATTACAGGAGGGCGACTCTGGCGTCCTGTATCTGGTTATTACAGTACAGAGGGTCGGACTCTGGCGTCCTGTATCTGGTTATTACATTACAGGAGGGCGGACTCTGGCGTCCTGTATCTGGTTATTACATTACAGGAGGGGCGGACTCTGGCGTCCTGTATCGGTTATTACATTACAGGAGGGCCGACTCTGGCGTCCTGTATCTGCTTATTACAGTACAGAGGGCGGACTCTGGCGTCCTGTATCTGTTATTACATTACAGGAGGGGCGGACTCTGGCGTCCTGTATCTGGTTATTACATTACAGGAGGGGCGGACTCTGGCATCCTGTATCTGGTTATTACAGGAGGGGCGGACTCTGGCGTCCTGTATCTGGTTATTACAGTACAGGAGGGCGACTTGGCGTCGACTGGTATACATTACAGAGGGACTCTGGCGTCCTGTATCTGGTTATTACATTACAGGAGGGGCGGACTCTGGCGTCCTGTATCTGGTTATTACATTACAGGAGGGGCGGACTCTGACGTCCTGTATCTGGTTATTACATTACAGGAGGGGCGGACTCTGGCGTCCTGTATCTGGTTATTACATTACAGGAGGGCGGACTCTGGCGTCCTGATCTGGTTATTACAGTACAGGAGGGGCGGACTCTGGCGTCCTGTATCTGGTTATTACATTACAGGAGGGGCGGACTCTGGCGTCCTGTATCTGGTTATTACATTACAGGAGGGGCGGACTCTGGCGTCCTGTATCTGGTTATTACATTACAGGAGGGGCGGACTCTGGCGTCCTGTATCTGGTTATTACATTACAGGAGGGGCGGACTTGGCATCCTGTATCTGTTATTACATTACAGGAGGGGCGGACTCTGACGTCCTGTATCTGGTTATTACATTACAGGAGGGGCGGACTCTGGCGTCCTGTATCTGGTTATTACATTACAGGAGGGGCGGACTCTGGCGCCCTGTATCTGGTTATTACATTACAGGAGGGGCGGACTCTGGCGTCCTATATCTGGTTATTACATTACAGGAGGGGCGGACTCTGGCGTCCTGTATCTGGTTATTACATTACAGGAGGGGCGGACTCTGGCGTCCTGTATCTGGTTATTACATTACAGGAGGGGCGCACTCGCGTCCTGTATCTGTTATTACATTACAGGAGGGGCGACTCTGGCGTCCTGTATCTGGTTATTACATTACAGGAGGGGCTGACTCTGGCGTCCTGTATCTGGTTATTACATTACAGGAGGGCGGACTCTGGCGTCCTGTATCTGGTTATTACATTACAGGAGGGGCGGACTCTGGCGTCCTGTATCTGGTTATTACATTACAGGAGGGGCGACTCTGGCGTCCTGTATCTGGTTATTACATTACAGGAGGGGCGGACTCTGGCGTCCTGTATCTGGTTATTACATTACAGGAGGGCGGACTCTGGCGTCCTGTATCTGGTTATTACATTACAGGAGGGCGACTCTGGCGTCCTGTATCTGGTTATTACATTACAGGAGGGGCGGACTCTGGCGTCCTGTATCTGGTTATTACATTACAGGAGGGGCGGACTCTGGCGTCCTGTATCTGGTTATTACATTACAGGAGGGGCGGACTCTGGCGTCCTGTATCTGGTTATTACATTACAGGGGGGCGGACTCTTGTGCTCCTAGTATCAGGATATATTACAGTAACAGAGTTGACTCTGGCTTCCTGTACTCTTTTACATTACATAGGGAGGGGTGAACTGCGGCATGCTTATCGTTATCAGTAAGAGGAGGGCTTGCTCTGGTTCCTGTATACGGTTATTCAGTACAGAGGGCGGACTCTGGGTCTGATCTGTGTCATAGGGAGACTCTGCGTCGAGATCGGTTAATTCATACAGAGAGGGCGACTCCCAGTGCGTTATTACTTACAGAGGGGCGGACTCTGGCGTCCTGTATCTGATTATTACATTACAGGAGGGGCGGGCTATGGCGTCCTGAATCTGGTTATTACAGTACAGGAGGGCGGACTCTGGCGTCCTGTATCTGGTTATTACATTACAGGAGGGGCGGACTCTGGCGTCCTGTATCTGGTTATTACATTACAGGAGGGCGGACTCTGACGTCCTGTATCTTTTTATTACATTACACGAGGGGCGACTCTGGCGTCCTGTATCTGGTTATTACATTACAGGGGGGCGGACTCTGGCGTCCTGTATCTGGTTATTACATTACAGGAGGGGCGGACTCTGGCTTCCTGTATCTGGTTATTACATTACAGGAGGGGCGGACTCAGGCGTTCTGTATCTGGTTATTACATTACAGGAGGGGCGGACTCTGACGTCCTGTATCTGGTTATTACATTACAGGAGGGCGGACTCTGGCGCCCTGTATCTGGTTATTACATTACAGGAGGGGCGGACTCTGGCGTCCTGTATCTGGATATTACATTACAGGAGGGTCCGGCTCTGGCGTCCTGTAGCTGCTTATTACATTACAGGAGGGCGGACTCTGTCGTCCTGTATCTTGTTATTACATTACAGGAGGGCGGATTCTGGCGTCCTGTATCTGGTTATTACATTACAGGAGGGGCGGACTCTGGCGTCCTGTATCTGGTTATTACAGTACAGGAGGGGCTGACTCTGGCGTCCTGTATCTGGTTATTACATTACAGGAGGGGCGGACTCTGGCGTCCTGTATCTGGTTATTACATTACAGAAGGGGCGGACTCTGGCGTCCTGTATCTGGTTATTACATTACAGGAGGGGCGGACTCTGGCGTCCTGTATCTGGTTATTAGATTACAGGAGGGGCGGACTCTGGCGTCCTGTATCTGGTTATTACATTACAGGAGGGGCGGACTCTGGCGTCCTGTATCTGGTTATTACATTACAGGAGGGGCGGACTCTGGCGTCCTGTATCTGGTTATTACATTACAGGAGGGGCGGACTCTGGCGTCCTGTATCTGGTTATTACATTACAGGAGGGGCGGACTCTGGCGTCCTGTATCTGGTTATTACATTACAGGAGGGGCGGACTCTGGCGTCCTGTATCTGGTTATTATGTGTGGCCCAGCTATGTAAGGCACACACATAAAATCCAGGAGAATGCACAGGAAGGTAACCGCAACGCTTGATATGCATTCACTTCACTCACACTTTCAGACACACCCATCAGGGGTACAAAAGGGAGTGACACGTAGCAGAGTTGGTTAGTTAGTCAGTCAAGCTCAGGAGGAGAGGAGAGGAGTCAGTGTTCAGTTCAGTCTGTTTCCTGTCTGAGTACAGGGCAGTTCAGTCTCAGTCCAGTCTGGACTTGGAGGATACTGAGAGCTGTGCAGTGAGCTCTAGAAGAAAGCTGACACTTCCATCGAAAGCTACAAGTGCTTATGTTAAGAGCGGGAAGCAGGGCGAAGGGCACAGTGGAGAAGACAGAGAGCAGTGCATCAGGTATTGGACTACCTGCACTAAATCACCGGACACCGGGGTCCGAAGCGTTGCTAGAGTTTCAAGCTTAGTAACAAGAAAACCGGAGGCATCTGGACTACAGGTCGCAGAGTGCAGCCCAAAGCGTCAATACGTAACCGGAGTCAGGGAGAACGGGAACTTTGAGTCAAGTGCACGACAAAAGTAAGGACTTAGTTCTCTCAACATCTGAGAATCGGAGACATAGAAGGCTCCACCACAATGTTGGCCGGGTATTACAGCTATTGAGAAAGCTGGAGAGTTCAGAGTTAACTTCGCTTCAGGCAAGTTGGACTCACATACATATTGAAGTAAAGGAGGCCTCTAACCTGCTCAGCGGTTACCCGAGTGTGCATTCTCCACCCCGACCAGCTCCCCGGGATCTTGCTGAAACACCTTCAAGTAAAAGGTATGAAAAGAAGCTGCATTGTGTGTGACTGAATTCTTATCTATACCCTGCATCATCACCATAGACTTCCAGGGACCCGTCTCACCTGTGGGAGACCTACCACCCAGCTGCCCCATAACATCCCCTGCGAAGGTCCTTATAGCAGCGCTGGTCCAATTGATCAGACACCACAGGTGGCGTCACGAACTACCTATCCTAATAATCCCCTGTAAATATCCCCCATCGCTTGACTGCCAGGGCCACGGACCGAGTCCCGCTGCCAGTGACAACTCCCATAGACTTCTATGGGCTCGGCTCCGAGTACCCCATAGCCCTGGTATCCACAATTGTGGTGTGAGTCAACTTAACTTGGCGTCACTAACAGGATGCGAAACTTGCAATTGTGAGTCCTGTGTGCCTATATTGAACTGTTTGGTGAAAAAGACTGTTTGCTGCATTTGGCGCCAAATACCCCATTTTACCGCCATTTTGGCGCCCTGAGGCGCTGGTGAAGAAGATGGGCGTGCATTCGTGGGCGTGTACCCCCCCTGAGGCGCGAAAGATATGGCCGCCCTCTCCAAATGCTACTATAATGTGCGGTCCTGTCCCACTGCTAAAGAAATCCGCCTCCTTTTCATCCTCTATGCGAAGAGGAGGAGACGCAAATCCCGCCTCCACGGAAGAGACCGGACTGTTCCAGATGGAAACTACAGTCTGGCCTGGGACGAGATGGCGGAAGGACAGGAGAATCTGTGCAGAGGACCGGAGGCATACAAACCTTGCTTACCGGGAGATTTACTACCTGTGCCGGAGCTGTCCCCAGATCGGGACACTGACCCCGCTATGCTGGAGCTGCGGAAGGAGAATGAGGCGCTAAAAAGAATGATCCAGCGTCATGCAGATTTGCAGGAGACAGAGAGACGCTGGCGTGCCCAGACACAGCGGCTGCTGTGGGACGCAGTGCTCTCTCCCACAAGCATAACACCGTCTCCTGATTTCCCAAGTTCCCTGCTGAGGAAGGCTAAAGAGAAACCGGAGGTTGCCCCCAAAAGTGCTGTACCTGATCCCACCGATGCGGAGGTGGAGGAGAAGGAGGCTGAGGAGGTTCTGCCCGGTACGGAGTGCCAGCCAGGCCAGGAGGCCGCAGCAGAGTACGGTTCCCCGGTAAGATCACCGGAGGGGTCCCAGCCATCATTGCCGGAAATCGACTGGGATGAGATGGAGTGTCTGGACGACGTGACTTACGACCTCCAAACCGGAAATGCCTGGCAGCACTGCGAGAAAGTGAGACAGCAGCAGGAGGAAGAACGAAACATACAGCGGTCCCGACAACAACAGCATGAGAAGTTCATTGCTGACAAAGAAACCGTCCGCAGAGATAAAGGTACCCGACGGGAACCGCGACGGCAGGGGTGCGTCACCGAGTTTCAGCTCCGCAAGGGCTGGGGCTTTATCCGCGAGCCGGGCCTCTACGCGGGGGTCTTTGTGAGCCGCCGGGACGTGGAGTCCCACTTGCCCATCGGTCATCCTGGGAGGGACCTGATAAATGGGGACATAGTGAGTTACACACGTCACTGGGGTTTGAAGGGGTGGTATGCCCTGAACGTCTCCATCGTCAGTGACCCTGTCCCCGACGAAGCGTCTCAGTCCCAAGCTCTCACCGTACCAGGCCGTGCCCCGGCATCGCCCCCTGCATACTCATCTCGACCTACGTCGCCCCCTGCATCGCAATCGGCGACCTACTCTGCATCGCAATCTGCGACCCACTTTGCATCGCCCCCTGCGACTATCTCAGCAACGCAACCAGCATCGCAAGTTACTGTGGCCCCTGCAGCGACGCAATCAGCGTCCTACAGAAAAGAAGTACCCGTTGGGTCCACCGTTAGAATGAGAACTGTGGCCACTCAAACGTTGATAGCAGGCCATGACTTGTTTGTAATGCGTTCTAAGGAACATCGCGTCGTTCCAGCCCCAGGAGTGGAAGACGTTATCGAAGTTTGTAAGAAGAATGAAGGCCAGTAGGACCCAGACAGGGGTTTACTGCAACTCAAGAGATGTAAAAAGTTTGAGAATTTTGAAAATTGCACTTTATTGTCTTTTATTGATATGTATGAGAATGTTACATAGCTTACCTATTTAAAAGTAGGATACCCGGCTGGGTACAAGGTTAAAGAGTTTAAGAAAGCTAAAGAATAAATGTGATGATTGCATAGTTTGCCTAAAATACCCCGTTTGGGTAAAGCCAGTTAAATTATAATATGAATACTGGAAGTGTATATATCTGTTTAACCATGCAAATGGACTGCGTGGCTGTGGACTGTGCCAGCCCAAGAACTTGCTTTGTGAATAGTTGCACTACGGTGCCTTATCTTGGTTTTACACTAAACCATTACTATCTACCTCTGAAGAAAAACCCGTATGGTGTGGCCTAGAGTGAGGTCTGCAATGAAGTCCTGCAGCCCACCCAGGACCCACGTGGGAGGTTTTTGGTGTGGGTCCTCCACAAGAATATTGTCTAATATTTATGAGAATGTTTGATACTTTTGATACTTTTGTATTTTTCTAATGTACAAATTGTAACGTTCAAGAAGTCTTACCTCCCGGATGGGAAGAGTTAAAATGTTGTTGTTAAATGCAAAACAAAAATGTTTTCTTTTTCTCTTTTACAGCCCGGGAGTGCTGTGTTTAACCAAGGGGGGATGTGTGGCCCAGCTATGTAAGGCACACACATAAAATCCAGGAGAATGCACAGGAAGGTAACCGCAACGCTTGATATGCATTCACTTCACTCACACTTTCAGACACACCCATCAGGGGTACAAAAGGGAGTGACACGTAGCAGAGTTGGTTAGTTAGTCAGTCAAGCTCAGGAGGAGAGGAGAGGAGTCAGTGTTCAGTTCAGTCTGTTTCCTGTCTGAGTACAGGGCAGTTCAGTCTCAGTCCAGTCTGGACTTGGAGGATACTGAGAGCTGTGCAGTGAGCTCTAGAAGAAAGCTGACACTTCCATCGAAAGCTACAAGTGCTTATGTTAAGAGCGGGAAGCAGGGCGAAGGGCACAGTGGAGAAGACAGAGAGCAGTGCATCAGGTATTGGACTACCTGCACTAAATCACCGGACACCGGGGTCCGAAGCGTTGCTAGAGTTTCAAGCTTAGTAACAAGAAAACCGGAGGCATCTGGACTACAGGTCGCAGAGTGCAGCCCAAAGCGTCAATACGTAACCGGAGTCAGGGAGAACGGGGACTTTGAGTCAAGTGCATGACAAAAGTAAGGACTTAGTTCTCTCAACATCTGAGAATCAGAGACATAGAAGGCTCCACCACAATGTTGGCCGGGTATTACAGCTATTGAGAAAGCTGGAGAGTTCAGAGTTAACTTCGCTTCAGGCAAGTTGGACTCACATACATATTGAAGTAAAGGAGGCCTCTAACCTGCTCAGCGGTTACCCGAGTGTGCATTCTCCACCCCGACCAGCTCCCCGGGATCTTGCTGAAACACCTTCAAGTAAAAGGTATGAAAAGAAGCTGCATTGTGTGTGACTGAATTCTTATCTATACCCTGCATCATCACCATAGACTTCCAGGGACCCGTCTCACCTGTGGGAGACCTACTACCCAGCTGCCCCATAACATCCCCTGCGAAAGTCCTTATAGCAGCGCTGGTCCAATTGATCAGACACCACAAGTGGCGTCACGAACTACCTATCCTAATAATCCCCTGTAAATATCCCCCATCGCTTGACTGCCAGGGCCACGGACCGAGTCCCGCTGCCAGTGACAACTCCCATAGACTTCTATGGGCTCGGCTCTGAGTACCCCATAGCCCTGGTATCCACAATTGTGGTGCGAGTCAATTACATTACAGGAGGGGCGGACTCTGGCGTACTGTATCTGGTTATTACATTACAGGAGGGGCGGACTCTGACGTCCTGTATCTGGTTATTAAATTACAGGAGGGGCGGACTCTGTCGTCCTGTATCTGGTTATTACATTACAGGAGGAGCGGACTCTGGCGTCCTGTATCTTGTTATTACATTACAGGAGGGGCGGACTCTGGCGTCCTGTATCTGGTTATTACATTACAGGAGGGGCGGACTCTGGCGTCCTGTATCTGGTTATTACATTACAGGAGGGGTGGACTCTGGCGTCCTGTATCTGGTTATTACATTACAGGAGGGGCGGACTCTGGCGTCCTGTATCTGCTTATTACATTACAGGAGGGGCGGACTCTGGCGTCCTGTATCTGGTTATTACATTACAGGAGGGGTGGGCTCTGGCGTCCCGTATCTGGTTATTACATTACAGGAGGCGCGGACTCTGGCGTCCTGTATCTGGTTATTACATTACAGGGGGAGCGGACTCTGGCATCCTGTATCTGCTTATTACATTACAGGAGGGGCGGACTCTGGCGTCCTGTATCTGGTTATTACATTACAGGAGGGGCGGACTCTGGCGTCCTGTATCTGGTTATTACATTACAGGAGGGGCGGACTCTGGCGTCCTGTATCTGGTTATTACATTACATGAGGGGCGGATTCTGGCGTCCTGTATCTGGTTATTACATTACAGGAAGGGTGGGCTCTGGCGTCCTGTATCTGGTTATTACATTACAGGAGGGACGGACTCTGGCGTCCTGTATCTGGCTATTACATTACAGGAGGGGCGGGCTCTGGCATCCTGTATCTGGTTATTACATTACAGGAGGGGCGGACTCTGGCGTCCTGTATCTGGTTATTACATTACGGGAGGGGCAAACTCTGGCGTCCCGTATCTGGTTATTACATTACAGGAGGGCGGACTCTGGCGTCCTGTATCTGGTTATTACATTACAGGAGGGGCGGACTCTGGCGTCCTGTATCTGGTTATTACATTACAGGAGGGGCGGACTCTGGCGTCCTGTATCTGGTTATTACATTACAGGAGGGGCGGACTCTGGCGTCCTGTATCTGGTTATTACATTACAGGAGGGCGGACTCTGGCGTCCTGTATCTGGTTATTACATTACAGGAGGGGCGGACTCTGGCGTCCTGTATCTGGTTATTACATTACAGGAGGGGCGGACTCTGGCGTCCTGTATCTGGTTATTACATTACAGGAGGGGCGGACTCTGGCGTCCTGTATCTGGTTATTACATTACAGGAGGGGCGGACTCTGGCGTCCTGTATCTGGTTATTACATTACAGGAGGGGCGGACTCTGGCGTCCTGTATCTGGTTATTACATTACAGGAGGGGCGGACTCTGGCGTCCTGTATCTGGTTATTACATTACAGGAGGGGCGGACTCTGGCGTCCTGTATCTGGTTATTACATTACAGGAGGGGCGGACTCTGGCGTCCTGTATCTGGTTATTACATTACAGGAGGGCGGACTCTGGCGTCCTGTATCTGGTTATTACATTACAGGAGGGGCGGACTCTGGCGTCCTGTATCTGGTTATTACATTACAGGAGGGGGGACTCTGGCGTCCTGTATCTGGTTATTACATTACAGGAGGGGCGGACTCTGGCGTCCTGTATCTGGTTATTACATTACAGGAGGGGCGGACTCTGGCGTCCTGTATCTGGTTATTACATTACAGGAGGGGCGGACTCTGGCGTCCTGTATCTGGTTATTACATTACAGGAGGGGCGGACTCTGGCGTCCTGTATCTGGTTATTACATTACAGGAGGGGCGGACTCTGGCGTCCTGTATCTGGTTATTACATTACAGGAGGGGCGGACTCTGGCGTCCTGTATCTGGTTATTACATTACAGGAGGGGCGGACTCTGGCGTCCTGTATCTGGTTATTACATTACAGGAGGGGCGGACTCTGGCGTCCTGTATCTGGTTATTACATTACAGGAGGGGCGGACTCTGGCGTCCTGTATCTGGTTATTACATTACAGGAGGGGCGGACTCTGGCGTCCTGTATCTGGTTATTACATTACAGGAGGGGCGGACTCTGGCGTCCTGTATCTGGTTATTACATTACAGGAGGGGCGGACTCTGGCGTCCTGTATCTGGTTATTACATTACAGGAGGGGCGGACTCTGGCGTCCTGTATCTGGTTATTACATTACAGGAGGGGCGGACTCTGGCGTCCTGTATCTGGTTATTACATTACAGGAGGGGCGGACTCTGGCGTCCTGTATCTGGTTATTACATTACAGGAGGGGCGGACTCTGGCGTCCTGTATCTGGTTATTACATTACAGGAGGGGCGGACTCTGGCGTCCTGTATCTGGTTATTACATTACAGGAGGGGCGGACTCTGGCGTCCTGTATCTGGTTATTACATTACAGGAGGGGCGGACTCTGGCGTCCTGTATCTGGTTATTACATTACAGGAGGGGCGGACTCTGGCGTCCTGTATCTGGTTATTACATTACAGGAGGGGCGGACTCTGGCGTCCTGTATCTGGTTATTACATTACAGGAGGGGCGGACTCTGGCGTCCTGTATTGCTCTGGGTTATTGTTATATTACAGGAGGGGCGGACTCTGGCGTCCTGTATCTGGTTATTACATTACAGGAGGGGCGGACTCTGGCGTCCTGTATCTGGTTATTACATTACAGGAGGGGCGGACTCTGGCGTCCGTATCTGGTTATTACATTACAGGAGGGGCGGACTCTGGCGTCCTGTATCTGGTTATTACATTACAGGAGGGGCGACTCTGCGTCCTGTATCTGGTTATTACATTACAGGAGGGGCGGACTCTGGCGTCCTGTATCTGGTTATTACATTACAGGAGGGGCGGACTCTGGCGTCCTGTATCTGGTTATTACATTACAGGAGGGGCGGACTCTGGCGTCCTGTATCTGGTTATTACATTACAGGAGGGCGGACTCTGGCGTCCTGTATCTGGTTATTACATTACAGGAGGGGCGGACTCTGGCGTCCTGTATCTGGTTATTACATTACAGGAGGGGCGGACTCTGGCGTCCTGTATCTGGTTATTACATTACAGGAGGGCGGACTCTGGCGTCCTGTATCTGGTTATTACATTACAGGAGGGGCGGACTCTGGCGTCCTGTATCTGGTTATTACATTACAGGAGGGGCGGACTCTGGCGTCCTGTATCTGGTTATTACATTACAGGAGGGGCGGACTCTGGCGTCCTGTATCTGGTTATTACATTACAGGAGGGGCGGACTCTGGCGTCCTGTATCTGGTTATTACATTACAGGAGGGGCGGACTCTGGCGTCCTGTATCTGGTTATTACATTACAGGAGGGCGGACTCTGGCGTCCTGTATCTGGTTATTACATTACAGGAGGGGCGGACTCTGGCGTCCTGTATCTGGTTATTACATTACAGGAGGGGCGGACTCTGGCGTCCTGTATCTGGTTATTACATTACAGGAGGGGCGGACTCTGGCGTCCTGTATCTGGTTATTACATTACAGGAGGGGCGGACTCTGGCGTCCTGTATCTGGTTATTACATTACAGGAGGGGCGGACTCTGGCGTCCTGTATCTGGTTATTACATTACAGGAGGGGCGGACTCTGGCGTCCTGTATCTGGTTATTACATTACAGGAGGGGCGGACTCTGGCGTCCTGTATCTGGTTATTACATTACAGGAGGGGCGGACTCTGGCGTCCTGTATCTGGTTATTACATTACAGGAGGGGCGGACTCTGGCGTCCTGTATCTGGTTATTACATTACAGGAGGGGCGGACTCTGGCGTCCTGTATCTGGTTATTACATTACAGGAGGGGCGGACTCTGGCGTCCTGTATCTGGTTATTACATTACAGAGGGGCGGACTCTGGCGTCCTGTATCTGGTTATTACATTACAGGAGGGGCGGACTCTGGCGTCCTGTATCTGGTTATTACATTACAGGAGGGGCGGACTCTGGCGTCCCGTATCTGGTTATTACATTACAGGAGGCGCGGACTCTGGCGTCCTGTATCTGGTTATTACATTACAGGAGGAGCGGACTCTGGCATCCTGTATCTGCTTATTACATTACAGGAGGGGCGGACTCTGGCGTCCTGTATCTGGTTATTACATTACAGGAGGGGCGGACTCTGGCGTCCTGTATCTGGTTATTACATTACAGGAGGGGCGGACTCTGGCGTCCTGTATCTGGTTATTACATTACAGGAGGGGCGGACTCTGTCGTCCTGTATCTGGTTATTACATTACATGAGGGGCGGACTCTGGCGTCCTGTATCTGGTTATTACATTACAGGAGGGGTGGGCTCTGGCGTCCTGTATCTGGTTATTACATTACAGGAGGGACGGACTCTGGCGTCCTGTATCTGGTTATTACAGTACAGGAGGGGCGGACTCTGGCGTCCTGTATCTGATTATTACTTTACAGGAGGGGCGCACTCTGGCGTCCTGTATCTGGTTATTACATTACAGGAGGGTCCGACTCTGGGGTCCTGTATCTGGTTATTACATTACAGGAGGGGCGGACTCTGGCGTCCTGTATCTGGTTATTACATTACAGGGGGGCGGACTCTGGCGTCCTGTATCTGGTTATTACATTACAGGAGGGGCGGACTCTGGCGTCCTGTATCTGGTTATTACATTACAGGAGGGGCGGACTCTGGCGTCCTGTATCTGGTTATTACATTACAGGAGGGTCGGACTCTGGCGTCCTGTATCTGGTTATTACATTACAGGAGGGTCCGACTCTGGCTTCCTGTATCTGCTTATTACATTACAGGAGGGGCGGACTCTGGCGTCCTGTATCTGGTTATTACATTACAGTAGGGTCCGACTCTGGCTTCCTGTATCTGCTTATTACATTACAGGAGGGGCGGACTCTGGCGTCCTGTATCTGGTTATTACATTACTGGAGGGTCCGACTGTGGCGTCCTGTATCTGTTTATTATGAGTCGCACGTACCAGGGCTTTGGGGTACTCGGCACCGAGCCCGTTCACTTCACTGGGGATGTCACGGGTAGCGCAGCTCGGTCCGTTGCCCTGGGCGCTCACTAAAGAGGGAATATTTACAGGGGATGGCAGAAATTGTTTGTGACGCCACCTGTGGTTCCTGGTCAGGGTGACCAGTGCTGCAGGGTGAATCCTCTGAGGGGTTGTTACTGGGCAGCAAGGTGTTAAGTCTCCCACAGGTAAGACTGATCCCTCGAGGTATATGGCGGTGCAGGGTGCAGGTTCAATAAGGCAGACACACACAAGACAGTCTCTTTCTGTACCTTTACTGGTGATATTTGCAGGCACGTCCCGGGAAGCTGCTCAGGTTGGAGGATGCACGTCCGGTAATCACTGAGTAGGTGTAGGGCCTCCTTACGTCTTCATATGTGTGAGTTTCTGACTTGCATGTAACAAAGCCTAACTCCGTGTGAAACAGCTACGCCCGGCTGACATTGTGGTGGAGCCTTCTTTTGGACAGAACTAAGTCTCTATCTGCAGCGTCCTGCTAGACTCCTGTTCTTCCTGACCCCGGTTACGTATCAGCACTGTTGGGCCCCTCTGTGACCTGAAGTCAGCAGGGTCTCTGGTTTTTCCCACTAGCCGTGAAGGTACTAGCAACTCGGACCCGGTGTCCGGTAGTGCAGAGTGGAGGTAAGCTATCGTTGATATTTCTCCTCAGTCACTCTCTTTCTCTTTTTCCACTTGCCTGTCGTCCTACTCACACCTTTAACATAAGCACAACAGCAGTAGATGTCAGCTTCCTTCCCTTCACCGCTCTCCAAGCGTCGGCACGCTTACTTTCCGAAACGCTCACTGTTAGAATCTCAGTGGACTCAACCTTGACCAGACCAAGTGGCAATCCTTCCCACTACACTGGACTCCACGATATAAGCTGAGTGTTTGCTGAAGTCCTCAGGCTTTCAGATAAGTCTTTCTTTCTGGCTAGAGTTCCCTCTCAGAATGTCTAAGGTAACTAGCTCGTCTGCTCTCCAACACGCTCTGACACAGACTAGTGTAATCTGAGCTCTGAGCTAGAATGTATAGTATGTCTACTGCTCTATCTCTTCACTCCCTTATATACCTTCGTAATCTAAAGGGCTCCCTCTGGTGGCACTAGGAAAATGTGAAGTGTGAATGAATATCGGGTGATTGTGAATTACCTTCCATGCATCCTCCAGGGTAACATGTGGCTCCAGTCACAGCTGGGCTACACAATTACATTACAGGAGGGGCGGACTCTGGCGTCCTGTATCTGGTTATTACATTACAGGAGGGGCGTACTCTGGCGTCCTGTATCTGGTTATTACATTACAGGAGGGGCGGACTCTGGCGTCCTGTATCTGGTTATTACATTACAGGAGGGGTGGACTCTGGCGTCCTGTATCTGGTTATTACATTACAGGAGGGGCGGACTCTGGCGTCCTGTATCTGGTTATTACATTACATGAGGGACGGACTCTGGCGTCCTGTATCTGCTTATTACATTACAGGAGGGGCGGGCTCTGGCGTCCTGTATCTGGTTATTACATTACAGGAGGGGCGGACTCTGGCGTCCTGTATCCTGTATCTGGTTATTACATTACAGGAGGGGCGGACTCTGGCGTCCTGTATCTGGTTATTACATTACAGGAGGGGCGGACTCTGGCATCCTGTATCTGCTTATTACATTACAGGAGGGGCGGACTCTGGCGTCCTGTATCTGGTTATTACATTACAGGAGGGGCGGACTCTGGCGTCCTGTATCTGGTTATTACATTACAGGAGGGGTTGACTCTGGCTTCCTGTATCTGGTTATTACATTACAGGAGGGGCGGACTCTGGCGTCCTGTATCTGGTTATTACAGTACAGGAGGGGCGGACCTCTGGCATCCTGTATCTGCTTATTACATTACAGGAGGGGCTGACTCTGACGTCCTGTATCTGCTTATTACATTACAGGAGGGGCGGATCTGGCGTCCTATATCTGGTTATTAATTACAGGAGGGGCGGACTCTCTCGTCCTGTATCTGGTTATTACATTACAGGAGGGGCGGAATCTGGCGTCCTGTATCTGGTTATTACATTACAGGAGGGGCGGACTCTGGCGTCCTGTATCTGGTTATTACATTACAGGAGGGGCGGACTCTGGCCTTCTGTATCTGGTTATTACATTACGGGAGGGGCGGACTCTGGCGTCCTGTATCTGGTTATTACATTACGGGAGGGGCGGACTCTGGCGTCCTGTATCTGGTTATTACATTACGGGAGGGGTGGACTCTGGCGTCCTGTATCTGGTTATTACATTACGGAGGGGCGGACTCTGTCGTCCTGTATCTGGTTATTACATTACAGGAGGGGCGGACTCTGGCGCCCTGTATCTGGTTATTACATTACAGGAGGGGCGGACTCTGACGTCCTGTTTCTGGTTATTACATTACGGGAGGGGCGGACTCTGGCGTCCTGTATCTGGTTATTACATTACGGGAGGGGCGGACTCTGGCGTCCTGTATCTGGTTATTACATTACGGGAGGGGCGGACTCTGGCGTCCTGTATCTGGTTATTACATTACGGGAGGGGCGGACTCTGGCGTCCTGTTTCTGGTTATTACATTACGGGAGGGGCGGACTCTGGCGTCCTGTATCTGGTTATTACATTACGGGAGGGGCGGACTCTGGCGTCCTGTATCTGGTTATTACATTACGGGAGGGGCGGACTCTGGCGTCCTGTATCTGGTTATTACATTACGGGAGGGGCGGACTCTGGCGTCCTGTATCTGGTTATTACATTACGGGAGGAGCGGACTCTGGCGTCCTGTATCTGGTTATTACATTACAGGAGGGGCGGACTCTGGCGTCCTGTATCTGGTTATTACATTACAGGAGGGGCGGACTCTGGCGTCCTGTATCTGGTTATTACATTACAGGAGGGGCGGACTCTGGCTCCTGTATCTGGTTATTACATTACAGGAGGGGCGGACTCTGACGTCCTGTATCTGGTTATTACATTACAGGAGGGGCGTACTCTGGCGTCCTGTATCTGGTTATTACAGTACAGGAGGGGCGGACTCTGGCGTCCTGTATCTGGTTATTACATTACAGAGGGGCGGACTCTGGCGTCCTGTATCTGGTTATTACAGTTACAGGAGGGGCGGACTCTGGCGTCCTGTATCTGGTTATTACATTACAGGAGGGGCGGACTCTGGCGTCCTGTATCTGGTTATTACATTACAGGAGGGGCTGACTCTGTCGTCCTGTATCTGGTTATTACATTACAGGAGGGGCGGACTCTGGCATCCTGTATCTCGTTATTACATTACAGGAGGGGCGGACTCTGGCGTCCTGTATCTGGTTATTACAGTACAGGAGGGGCGGACTCTGGCGTCCTGTATCTGGTTACAGTACGAGGGACTCTGGCGTCCGTATCTGTATTACAGTACAGGAGGGGCGGACTCTGGCGTCCTGTATCTGGTTATTACATTACAGGAGGGTCGGACTCTGGCGTCCTGTATCTGGTTATTACATTACAGGAGGGGCGGACTCTGTCGTCCTGTATCTGGTTATTACATTACAGGAGGGGCGGACTCTGGCATCCTGTATCTCGTTATTACATTACAGGAGGGGCGGACTCTGGCGTCCTGTATCTGGTTATTACATTACAGGAGGGGCGGACTCTGGCGTCCTGTATCTGGTTATTACATTACAGGAGGGGCGGGCTCTGGCGTCCTGTATCTGGTTATTACATTACATGAGGGGCGGACTCTGGCGTCCTGTATCTGGTTATTACATTACAGGAGGGGTGGGCTCTGGCGTCCCGTATCTGGTTATTACATTACAGGAGGCGCGGACTCTGGCGTCCTGTATCTGGTTATTACATTACAGGAGGAGCGGACTCTGGCATCCTGTATCTGCTTATTACATTACAGGAGGGGCGGACTCTGGCGTCCTGTATCTGGTTATTACATTACAGGAGGGGCGGACTCTGGCGTCCTGTATCTGGTTATTACATTACAGGAGGGGCGGACTCTGGCGTCCTGTATCTGGTTATTACATTACAGGAGGGGCGGACTCTGTCGTCCTGTATCTGGTTATTACATTACATGAGGGGCGGACTCTGGCGTCCTGTATCTGGTTATTACATTACAGGAGGGGTGGGCTCTGGCGTCCTGTATCTGGTTATTACATTACAGGAGGGACGGACTCTGGCGTCCTGTATCTGGTTATTACAGTACAGGAGGGGCGGACTCTGGCGTCCTGTATCTGATTATTACTTTACAGGAGGGGCGCACTCTGGCGTCCTGTATCTGGTTATTACATTACAGGAGGGTCCGACTCTGGGGTCCTGTATCTGGTTATTACATTACAGGAGGGGCGGACTCTGGCGTCCTGTATCTGGTTATTACATTACAGGAGGGGCGGACTCTGGCGTCCTGTATCTGGTTATTACATTACAGGAGGGGCGGACTCTGGCGTCCTGTATCTGGTTATTACATTACAGGAGGGCGGACTCTGGCGTCCTGTATCTGGTTATTACATTACAGGAGGGTCGGACTCTGGCGTCCTGTATCTGGTTATTACATTACAGGAGGGTCCGACTCTGGCTTCCTGTATCTGCTTATTACATTACAGGAGGGGCGGACTCTGGCGTCCTGTATCTGGTTATTACATTACAGTAGGGTCCGACTCTGGCTTCCTGTATCTGCTTATTACATTACAGGAGGGCGGACTCTGGCGTCCTGTATCTGGTTATTACATTACTGGAGGGTCCGACTGTGGCGTCCTGTATCTGTTTATTATGAGTCGCAGTACCAGGGCTTTGGGGTACTCGGCACCGAGCCGTTCACTTCACTGGGGATGTCACGGGTACGCAGCTCGTCCGTTGCCTGGGCGCTCACTAAAGAGGGAAATTACAGGGGATGGCAGAAATTGTTTGTGACGCCACCTGTGGTTCCTGGTCAGGGTGACCAGTGCTGCAGGTGAATCCTCTAGAGGGTTGTTACTGGGCAGCAAGGTGTTAAGTCTCCCACAGGTAAGACTGATCCTCGAGGTATATGGCGGTGCAGGGTGCAGGTTCAATAAGGCAGACACACACAAGACAGTCTCTTTCTGTACCTTTACTGGTGATATTTGCAGGCACGTCCCGGGAAGCTGCTCAGGTTGGAGGATGCACGTCGGTAATCACTGAGTAGGTGTAGGGCCTCCTTACGTCTTCATATGTGTGAGTTTCTGACTTGCATGTAACAAAGCCCACTCCGTGTGAAACAGCTACGCCCGGCTGACATTGTGGTGGAGCCTTCTTTTGGACAGAACTAAGTCTCTATCTGCAGCGTCCTGCTAGACTCCTGTTCTTCCTGACCCCGGTTACGTATCAGCACTGTTGGGCCCCTCTGTGACCTGAAGTCAGCAGGGTCTCTGGTTTTTCCCACTAGCCGTGAAGGTACTAGCAACTCGGACCCGGTGTCCGGTAGTGCAGAGTGGAGGTAAGCTATCGTTGATATTTCTCCTCAGTCACTCTCTTTCTCTTTTTCCACTTGCCTGTCGTCCTACTCACACCTTTAACATAAGCACAACAGCAGTAGATGTCAGCTTCCTTCCCTTCACCGCTCTCCAAGCGTCGGCACGCTTACTTTCCGAAACGCTCACTGTTAGAATCTCAGTGGACTCAACCTTGACCAGACCAAGTGGCAATCCTTCCCACTACACTGGACTCCACGATATAAGCTGAGTGTTTCTGAAGTCCTCAGGCTTTCAGATAAGTCTTTCTTTCTGGCTAGAGTTCCCTCTCAGAATGTCTAAGGTAACTAGCTCGTCTGCTCTCCAACACGCTCTGACACAGACTAGTGTAATCTGAGCTCTGAGCTAGAATGTATAGTATGTCTACTGCTCTATCTCTTCACTCCCTTATATACCTTCGTAATCTAAAGGGCTCCCTCTGGTGGCACTAGGAAAATGTGAAGTGTGAATGAATATCGGGTGATTGTGAATTACCTTCCATGCATCCTCCAGGGTAACATGTGGCTCCAGTCACAGCTGGGCTACACAATTACATTACAGGAGGGGCGGACTCTGGCGTCCTGTATCTGGTTATTACATTACAGGAGGGGCGTACTTGCGCGTATCTGTATACATACGGGGGCGACTCTGGCGTCCTGTATCTGGTTATTACATTACAGGAGGGGTGGACTCTGGCGTCCTGTATCTGGTTATTACATTACAGGAGGGGCGGACTCTGGCGTCCTGTATCTGGTTATTACATTACATGAGGGACGGACTCTGGCGTCCTGTATCTGCTTATTACATTACAGGAGGGGCGGGCTCTGGCGTCCTGTATCTGGTTATTACATTACAGGAGGGGCGGACTCTGGCGTCCTGTATCCTGTATCTGGTTATTACATTACAGGAGGGGCGGACTCTGGCGTCCTGTATCTGGTTATTACATTACAGGAGGGGCGGACTCTGGCATCCTGTATCTGCTTATTACATTACAGGAGGGGCGGACTCTGGCGTCCTGTATCTGGTTATTACATTACAGGAGGGGCGGACTCTGGCGTCCTGTATCTGGTTATTACATTACAGGAGGGGTTGACTCTGGCTTCCTGTATCTGGTTATTACATTACAGGAGGGGCGGACTCTGGCGTCCTGTATCTGGTTATTACAGTACAGGAGGGGCGGACTCTGGCATCCTGTATCTGCTTATTACATTACAGGAGGGGCTGACTCTGACGTCCTGTATCTGCTTATTACATTACAGGAGGGGCGGATCTGGCGTCCTATATCTGGTTATTAATTACAGGAGGGGCGGACTCTCTCGTCCTGTATCTGGTTATTACATTACAGGAGGGGCGGAATCTGGCGTCCTGTATCTGGTTATTACATTACAGGAGGGGCGGACTCTGGCGTCCTGTATCTGGTTATTACATTACAGGAGGGGCGGACTCTGGCCTTCTGTATCTGGTTATTACATTACGGGAGGGGCGGACTCTGGCGTCCTGTATCTGGTTATTACATTACGGGAGGGGCGGACTCTGGCGTCCTGTATCTGGTTATTACATTACGGGAGGGGTGGACTCTGGCGTCCTGTATCTGGTTATTACATTACGGGAGGGGCGGACTCTGTCGTCCTGTATCTGGTTATTACATTACAGGAGGGGCGGACTCTGGCGCCCTGTATCTGGTTATTACATTACAGGAGGGGCGGACTCTGACGTCCTGTTTCTGGTTATTACATTACGGGAGGGGCGGACTCTGGCGTCCTGTATCTGGTTATTACATTACGGGAGGGGCGGACTCTGGCGTCCTGTATCTGGTTATTACATTACGGGAGGGGCGGACTCTGGCGTCCTGTATCTGGTTATTACATTACGGGAGGGGCGGACTCTGGCGTCCTGTTTCTGGTTATTACATTACGGGAGGGGCGGACTCTGGCGTCCTGTATCTGGTTATTACATTACGGGAGGGGCGGACTCTGGCGTCCTGTATCTGGTTATTACATTACGGGAGGGGCGGACTCTGGCGTCCTGTATCTGGTTATTACATTACGGGAGGGGCGGACTCTGGCGTCCTGTATCTGGTTATTACATTACGGGAGGGGCGGACTCTGGCGTCCTGTATCTGGTTATTACATTACGGGAGGGGTGGACTCTGGCGTCCTGTATCTGGTTATTACATTACAGGAGGGGCGGACTCTGGCGTCCTGTATCTGGTTATTACATTACAGGAGGGGCGGACTCTGGCGTCCTGCATCTGGTTATTACATTACAGGAGGGGCGGACTCTGGTGTCCTGTATCTGGTTATTACAGTACAGGAGGGGCGGACTCTGGCGTCCTGTATCTGGTTATTACATTACAGGAGGGGCGGACTCTGGCGTCCTGTATCTGGTTATTACATTACAGGAGGGGCGGACTCTGGCGTCCTGTATCTGGTTATTACATTACAGGAGGGGCGGACTCTGGCGTCCTGTATCTGGTTATTACAGTACAGGAGGGGCTGACTCTGGCGTCCTGTATCTGGTTATTACATTACAGGAGGGGCGGACTCTGGCGTCCTGTATCTGGTTATTACATTACAGGAGGGGCGGACTCTGGCGTCCTGTATCTGGTTATTACATTACAGGAGGGGCAGACTCTGTCGTCCTGTATCTGGTTATTACATTACAGGAGGGGCGGACTCTGTCGTCCTGTATCTGGTTATTACATTACAGGAGGAGCGGACTCTGGCATACTGTATCTGCTTATTACATTACAGGAGGGGCGGACTCTGGCGTCCTGTATCTGGTTATTACATTACAGGAGGGGCGGACTCTGGCGTCCTGTATCTGGTTATTACATTACAGGAGGGCGGACTCTGGCGTCCTGTATCTGGTTATTATGTGTAGCCCTGGTGTTAGGCACACGCAGTACCCTGGAGAGTGTGTGGAGAGATAGCAGTTTAATGCTCAATACCCATTCACTCAACATACACTAGACACACCCTTAGGGTAGTGTAGTCACTTGTGAGGGAGTGGTCAGGGTGTATTGGTTGAGTGATTAGAGTAGTCAGTTTCCTGTCTTCGGACAGAGCAGACGTGTGGAGGCTAGCTGGGACTTGGAGGGAGGAAGCAGTCCAGCCTGGCTCTATCAGCAGTTCAACAAGTGGAGGCCAGTAAGGGCGAGATATAGATCACCTCAGCCTGGTCAGAGCTGTACCTCACTTGAAGACACTGATTAAGAAGAAGAGCTTAGTACAGAAATACTTCAGTCACCTGTCCCAAGGACAGTGAAAGGTTCAAGACGTGCTCCTGCCTAGTGGATAACTGAGAGTCTGGAACTAACTCTAAAGGAAGAGAAGAAGGGAGTGATTACATGACTTTTTGCAAGTGTGAGTGTTTATGCTACCAGCGAGGACAAGGCGAAAGGCACAGTGGAAAGATTATTTGAAAAGTGCTTTTGGATTGAAGAAGTCCTGCACATTGTAACCGGTCACTGGGGACCGAAGGATCACTATTAGCTTCAAGCATAGTGGTAAGAAAACCAGAGATTTACCGGACCTTAGGTCGCGGCAAACAGCCCCAAATAGTCAGTACGTAACTGGGGTCAGGGGGAGTGAAGACTTTGAGTCACTGCAGGACAAGATAGGAATTCAGCTCTCTCACAGGAAGGCTCCTACCACAAAACTGACTGGGCAGTACAGCTATGGAATAGCTGGAGTTATAGAGGGAACTACGCTTCAGGCTGGTTGTACTCATCGTGTTGAAAGTAAAGGAGGCCCCTAACTTGTCCAGCTGCTATCTCAAAATACATTCTCCTTGGATCAGCCTCCCTGGGACCTGCCTGAACATCTTACAAGTAAAGGTATGGAAAGACGCTGACCGTGTGAGACTGTGTTATTTATCTGCACCCGACTTCACTAACTTCATAGACTTTGAGGGACCAGTCCCACCTGTAGGGGACCTGACATCTAGCTGCCTCACCATCCCCTCAGAGATCTACAGCAGCGCTGGTACAAATTACCAGAAGACTACAGGTGGCGTCACGAACTGTATATAAATCTATCCCCTGTAAATATTCCCCCCAACATACGCCAGACCGCCAGGGCCACAGACCGAGCCGCCGCTACCTGTGACAACCCCATAGACTTCCATGGGCTCGGCTCTGAGTACCCCATTGCCCTGGTAATCCACAATTGTGGTGGCGGGTCGAAACAATTTGGCGTCTCGAACAGGATGCGAAACTCGCAGAATTGCGAGCCCTGTGTGCCTATGGAATTGTTTTTGTGAAAAAGGACTGTTTGCACTTTTGGCGCCAAAATCGCCATCTTTGTCGCCATATTCGCGCCCTCAGGCGCTGGAGAAGAAGGTGGGCGTACCTTCGTGGGCGTGTACCCCCCTGTGGCGCGAAGAAAATGCCTGCCCTCTCAAAGTGCTATTACAACATGCGATCCTGCCCTACAGCAAAGGAGGTCCGCCTCCTCTTCACCTTCCCTGCGAGGAGGAGGAGACGCAAACCCCGCCTCCACGGAAGAGACCGGACGTCTCTGGAGGAAGAAGAGAGAATCTTCTGGAACATCATGGAAGCAGGACGTGTGCAGCCGAGCAGGGAAGCGGAGGAAGGCAGGCCCCGTGCCCCAGCCAAGCTGCCACCAGCACCGGAGTCATCCGTGGTCCTGCACCTGCAGCAGGCGTTGCTAGAAATTAAGGAAGAAAATGCACGCCTGAAGAAGATGGTCCAGCACCAACCTGGATTTGAAGAGATCGAGAGACGCCGGCGTACCCTGGAGCAGCGGCGGCTGTGGGACGCGGTGATCTCTCCCTTCGATGATCCTCTACGTCTGGAGTTACCAAAACTTCTGCTGCCCAAGGCAAAGGAGCAACCGGAGGCTGCCCCCGAAAGTACCAATCCTGATCCCACCGGTGAAGCGGTGGAGGCGAAGGAGGTTGAGGAGGTACCGCCAGTTCCGGAACTCCCGCCCGGCCAGGAGGCCGCAGCAGATGATCGAACCCCGGCAGGGACACCGGAGGGGTCCTGTCCGTCGTTACCAGACGTCGACTGGGACGAAATGGCGCGCCTGGATGACGTCGCCTATACCGCCCAGTGGGAATATGAGTGGCAGCGTCGTGAGGAGAAGCAGAAACGCCAGCAGGAGGAAGAGCGGGAAGCTCAGCGGAACCGGCAGCGGCAACATGCAGAGCTGATCGCGGACAAGGAGAGTGTCCGGAGAGAGAAAGGTACCCTGAGGGAACCGCGGCGGCAGGGGTGTGTGACTGAGTTCCAGCTCCGGAAGGGCTGGGGCTTCATCCGTGAACCGGGCCTCTACCCAGGGGTCTTTGTTAGTCGCAGGGACGTAGAATCCCACCTACCGCAAGGCCATCCCTGGAGGGACTTAGTTAATGGAGACATTGTCACGTACACACGGCACTGGGGAATGAAGGGATGGTATGCCCTTAACGTCACCATCGTCCGTGATCCCGTCCCCGACGCAGGTAACGTCACCACTACCGCAGCGTCCCGTCTCCAGCTCAAGCAGTATCCGGCCGTGCCCCAGCATCGCCCCTGCAGGTTCATCGCAAATGAAAGCAACATCTACATCGCAACATGCGACCCAGTTTCCATCGCAATCCATGAACGATCAATATCGTAACTGTGACTCAGATTGAAACGCAATCGGTGTCTCGCAAGGAGAATGTACCCGTTGCGCCCCTAGAGGTTCGCACAAGAACTGTGGCGACTCAAACCCCAATAGCAGGTCACGACCTGTTAGTCCTGGGATCTAGGGACCATCGCATTGTTCCAGCCCCCGGGGTGGAAAGTGTACTTGAAATAAATGAATAGTTAAACAGTAAAAACCGGTGAGATCCAGATAGGGGTCTACCATAAGTAATGTTATAAAAAGTTTAAGTAGTTTGCCAATTATTGCACAAGTTAAATGTGTATATAACGTATATATATATATTTCTAACAGTAGAATGCCCGGCTGGGTAACCAGAAAAAGTTTTGCACTTTATTATTATTATAATGTGATATAATATGTCTTCGTTTTACAATGGACTTTGAGGTTGAGGACTGTGCCAGCCCAGAACTTATTTGTATATAGTTGCGCTTCGGTGCTTTATCTTGGTTTTACATAAAACCAGCACAACTACCTCTGAATACAAAAACCCGTGTGGTGTGGCACTGAGTGAGGTCTGCATTCGGATGTCCTGCAGCCCACCCAGGACCCACGTTGAAGGTTTGGGCGGGTCCTTCACAAGAATACTGTATATTTATTGAATGTTTTGATGCCTTAATACTATTTGTATTTTTCTATAATGTTTTTTTTTTGCAACGTTCAAGACATCTTACCTCCCGGATGGGACGAATTAATGTTTAATGTTGATGTTTTCATGCATAAACAAAAGTGTCTCTTTGTATTTTACAGCCCGGGAGTGCTGTCTTTTACCATGGGGGAATGTGTAGCCCTGGTGTTAGGCACACGCAGTACCTGGAGAGTGTGTGGAGAGATAGCAGTTTAATGCTCAATACCCATTCACTCAACATACACTAGACACACCCTTAGGGTAGTGTAGTCACTTGTGAGGGAGTGGTCAGGGTGTATTGGTTGAGTGATTAGAGTAGTCAGTTTCCTGTCTTCGGACAGAGCAGACGTGTGGAGGCTAGCTGGGACTTGGAGGGAGGAAGCAGTCCAGCCTGGCTCTATCAGCAGTTCAACAAGTGGAGGCCAGTAAGGGCGAGATATAGATCACCTCAGCCTGGTCAGAGCTGTACCTCACTTGAAGACACTGATTAAGAAAGAAGAGCTTAGTACAGAAATACTTCAGTCACCTGTCCCAAGGACAGTGAAAGGTTCAGAGACGTGCTCCTGCCTAGTGGATAACTGAGAGTCTGGAACTAACTCTAAAGGAAGAGAAGAAGGGAGTGATTACATGACTTTTTGCAAGTGTGAGTGTTTATGCTACCAGCGAGGACAAGGCGAAAGGCACAGTGGAAAGATTATTTGAAAAGTGCTTTTGGATTGAAGAAGTCCTGCACATTGTAACCGGTCACTGGGGACCGAAGGATCACTATTAGCTTCAAGCATAGTGGTAAGAAAACCAGAGATTTACCGGACCTTAGGTCGCGGCAAACAGCCCCAAATAGTCAGTACGTAACTGGGGTCAGGGGGAGTGAAGACTTTGAGTCACTGCAGGACAAGATAGGAATTCAGCTCTCTCACAGGAAGGCTCCTACCACAAAACTGACTGGGCAGTACAGCTATGGAATAGCTGGAGTTATAGAGGGAACTACGCTTCAGGCTGGTTGTACTCATCGTGTTGAAAGTAAAGGAGGCCCCTAACTTGTCCAGCTGCTATCTCAAAATACATTCTCCTTGGATCAGCCTCCCTGGGACCTGCCTGAACATCTTACAAGTAAAGGTATGGAAAGACGCTGACCGTGTGAGACTGTGTTATTTATCTGCACCCGACTTCACTAACTTCATAGATTTGAGGGACCAGTCCCACCTGTAGGGGACCTGACATCTAGCTGCCTCACCATCCCCTCAGAGATCTACAGCAGCGCTGGTACAAATTACCAGAAGACTACAGGTGGCGTCACGAACTGTATATAAATCTATCCCCTGTAAATATTCCCCCCAACATACGCCAGACCGCCAGGGCCACAGACCGAGCCGCCGCTACCTGTGACAACCCCATAGACTTCCATGGGCTCGGCTCTGAGTACCCCATTGCCCTGGTAATCCACAATTGTGGTGGCGGGTCGAAACATTACATTACAGGAGGGGCGGACTCTGTCGTCCTTTATCTGGTTATTACATTACAGGAGGGGCGGACTCTGGCGTCCTGTATCTGGTTATTACATTACAGGAGGGGCGGATTCTGT
>JARQOD010008771.1:0-34228 GCA_033576555.1 Oophaga sylvatica
GAAGGAACAAAGGCACCAATTCGGAGGAGGAAGGCAACTTAGGTAATGGCACAAGATGTATCATTTTGGAAAACCTATCACAAATCACCCAGATAACGGTCATTCTCTGAGAAACAGGGAGGTCGGAAATAAAATCCATAGAGATATGGGTCCATGGTCTCTTGGGCACAGGCAATGGTATCAACAAACCACTAGAGCGAGAGCAAGGCTTGGAGCGAGAGCAAGTCCCACAGGACTGCACAAACTCCCTGACGTCACGAGACAAAGTAGGCCACCAAAAGGACCGACTCACCAAGTCTCTGGTACCAAAAATTCCGGGATGACCGGCCAACGCGGAACAATGAATCTCAGACATCACACTCTTCTTCCACTGGTCTGGGACAAACAATTTCCCAACAGGGCAGCGCTCGGGTTTATCCTCCTGACACCCTTCCAGAGCCAGTCTCAAATTGGGCGAGATGGCGGAAAGAACTACACCCTCTTTCAAAATAACAGCAGGATCAGATAACTCAGGAGAGTCCGCAAGGAAACTCCTCGAGAGGGCATCCGCCTTAACATTCTTAGTGCCAGGAAGAAAGGAAACCACAAAATTAAAACGTGTGAAAAACAAGGCCCACCTGGCCTGTCTAGGATTAAGTCACTTGGCTGATTCCAGATAAACCAGATTCTTATGGTCCGTGAGGACCACCACCTGATGTTTGGCTCCCTCCAGCCAATGTCTCCACTCTTCAAAAGCCCACTTCATGGCCAATAACTCCCGATTACCCATCACATAATTACGTTTAGTTGGAGAAAATGTTCGAGAGAAAAAAGCACAAGGGTTACTTTTAGAGGTCTCAGGATCTCTTTGGGACAAAACGGCACCTGCCCCAATTTCAGAGGCATCAACCTCCACCTAAAATGGCAGAGAAACATCAGGCTGCCGTAGAACAGGAGCAGAAGTGAATCTCTGTTTAAGTTCCTGAAACGCAGAGACTGCCTCAGGAGACCAATTCACCACATCAGAACCCTTTTTGGTCAAATCAGTCAATGGTTTAACAATAACAGAGAAATGACCAATAAATTTACGATAAAAATTGGCAAAACCCAAAAATCTCTGAAGAGCCTTTAATGAAGTAGGTTGGACCCAATCACAGATGGCCTGAACCTTGACCGGGTCCATTTCAATAACAGATGGAGACAAAATGAATCCCAGAAATGAGATCCTCTGTACGCCAAAAAGACACTTTGATCCCTTCACATACAGAGCATTCTCTCTCAAAATCTGGAACACAGTCCGAACGTGTTTCACATGAGAGTCCCAGTCATTGGAAAAAATCAAGATATCATCCAAATAAACAATCAGAAATTTATCCACAAAATCCGTGAAAATGTCATTTATGAAGGACTGGAAGACGGAAGGAGCATTAGTGAGCCCAAAGGGCATCACTAGGTACTCAAAATGCCCCTCTGGGGTATTAAACGCCGTCTTCCATTCATCCCCGTGCTTAATGCGAATAAGGTAATACGACCCCCTGAGGTCAAGCTTGGTAAACCAAGTAGCACTTTTCACCCTGGAAAACAGGTCAGAAATCAAGGGTAACGGATATTGATATTTCACAGTGATATTGTTCAAGAGACGATAATCAATACACGGCCTTAATGAACCATCCTTTTTGGCCACAATGAAAAAACCGGCCACCAAGGGTGAAGAGGATGGTCTGATATGACCCTTCTCCAATGACTCCTTGATATAAGACCGCATAGCATCATGTTCAGGTACAGACAAGTTAAAAAGGCGACCTTTAGGGAATTTACTACCAGGCACTAATTCAATAGCGCAGTCATAGCTCCTATGGGGGGGGCAAGGATGCAGATTTACTTTCGCTAAACACATCAGAAAAATCAGTCAAAAAGTCAGGAACATCTTGAGCCTGGGGAGAGGCAGAAAAAACAGGAGTGTTGGCATTAACACATTGGCAGCCCCAACTGGTTACAGACACAGATTTCCAATCCAAAACAGGATTATGAGACTGTAACCAAGGGAAACCTAGTACAATAATGTCATGCAGATTATACAACACCAAAAATTTGCAACTCTCCTGATGATCAGGTTCAACCCTCATTATCACCTGAGTAGAAAACTGGGGTTTATTCTCTGCCAAAGGGTAGAATCAATCCCCAGTAGGGGAATAGACTTCCGTAGGGGCATCAAGGGAAACCCATAACGTTTAGCAAAATCAAAATCCATCAGGTTAATAGCTGCTCCCGAATCAACAAAAGCCTGAGCAGAAAATGTGGACAGGGAGCAAATCAGGGTAACAGTCAATAGAAATTTAGTCTGAACACTACCCAAGACAACTGAGCGTGCAAAACGTCTTCCCCGCTTAGGGCAGACTGAAATAGCATGAGAGGCATCACCACAGTAGAAACATAACCCATTGCGTTTTCGAAACTCATGACGCTGTGCCCCAGAAGCCACTCTATCACATTGCATGGGTTCAGAAGCTGGTTCACAAGGCAACACTATTCCACGCATACCTCTGCGCTCACGCAAACGTCTATCAATTTGAATCGCTAATGACATAGAATCATTGAGACCAGAGGGAGCAGGGAAACCCACCATAACATCTTTTACATTCTCTGACAGACCCTTCCGAAAAAGGGCTGCGAAAGCATCATCATTCCATTTGGTCAGGACTGCCCACTTTCGGAATTTCTGACAGTACAATTCAGCGTCCTCAAGCCCCTGATTTAATGCCAACAAGGTTTTTTCAGCTTGATTAGTGACATTAGGTTCATCGTACAATAACCCCAGAGCCAGAAAAAATGCATCAACATTACTCAAAACAGGGTCCCCAGGTGTCAGGGAAAAAGCCCAATCCTGAGGATCGCCGCGCAGGAGAGAGATGACAATTTGAACCTGCTGTGCTGCGTTCCCTGAGGACTTAGGTTTCAAGGCAAAAAAAAACTTAGTTATTTTTGAAATTCAGAAATTTAGCTCGATCCCCCAAAAACAAATCTGGCATGGGGATCCTGGGTTCCACAACTGGCAACCTAGCAAGATAGGTAGCAATACTCCGAACCAGTGGCAAGCTGATCCACACGGCCAGACAACTGTGCAAACTCCATTGAGAAAAAAAAATCCTCCTCAGCACCCAGAGAAAAAGAGGGAAAAAATGCAACAAACAGAAAAAAAAATAAAAAAACTCTGACAACCTTTTTTTGTTTCCACACTATTTTTCCCTTCTGTGAGTACCATATAATTTTCAGTTGGGCCGGTGGTACTGTTATATTTTGATAGCTGAGGAGAGCAGGCAAAAACGGCAATACACCAGAGAGGTTGGAATCTACTGGATTGCAGTACCCTGACTAACCACAACTAAAGCAGCCGTGGAGCGTTCCTACGTTGGTCCTAGACGCCTCGTCACAGCTTGAGAGGCTAACTACACCTAAAGATAGAAAGAGGAAAGCTATCTGCCCCGGAGCAGATCCCCAAAGAACATAGGAAGCCCCCAAACATGTAATGGCGGTTAGACAAGAGGAAATACAGACACAGACAGAAAATAGTATGAGCAAACGTTGGGGCCCAATCTTCCTAGACAGAAAAGGATAGGAAGGACACTTACTGCAATCCAAAAAACCCTAAAAAATACCAACTCTACTAATTGCAAAAACACCTGAGATCACACGACCTCTACCACCTAAATTAGTTCTCTGGTGTAACAAAACTCAGCCGCAGCCACTGAAAAAACTGGAAAAGGCAAATGAACAAACAACAGTGGCTCCAGAGGAACCGAGAGGGGCCCAAGCCCCCCAGGGAGGGGAACCTGAACAATCTCACAGAAATGCAGAGAAAAATGCAAATGGTAAGCACAAAAACAAAAAACAGAAAATATCTTATCTGAGAGCAGGAGAAGAGGCAAGACTCAGCAAGCTTCAAAGTGAACCAGGAAACAACGTTGAGACAGGAAAAATTGATCACCGGCAACCATGATGGGGGGAAACCTCCCTTATATCCAGCCAGTCTGTAATTCCTGATTGCCAATCCTCATTGAATGGTTCAGTACTGTTTGTAACCACCAGAGGGAGCTTCTGCTCAGACTTCATTTCTAAAACATTCATAACAGTCTTCCTTTCCTGGGGCGGTCCTCATGTGAGCCAGTTTCTTTGTAGCGCTTGATGGTTTATGCAACTGCACTTGGGGACACTTTCAAAGTTTTCCCAATTTTTCAGACTGACTGACCTTCATTTCTTAAAATAATGATGGCCACTCGTTTTTCTTTACTTAGCTGCTTTTTTCTTGCCATAATACAAATTCTAACAGTCTATTCAGTAGGACTATCAGCTGTGTATCCACCAGACTTCTGCACAACACGACTGATGGTCCCAACCCCATTTAAAAGGCCAGAAATCGCACTTATTAAACCTGACAGGGCACACCTGTGAAGTGAAAACCATTTCCGGTGACTACCTCTTGAAGCTCATCAAGAGAATGCCAAGAGTGTGCTACTTTGAAGAACCTAAGACATAATTTCAGTTGTTTCACACTGTTTTGGAAAGTGTAATGTATAATTCCACATGTGTTAATTCATAGTTTTGATGCCTTCAGTGTGAATGTACAATTTTCATAGTCATGAAAATACAGAAAAATCTTTAACCCCTTCCCGACCCATGACGCCTACGTTGGCATCATGAAAACTTGTGCCATCCCGACCCAAGACGCCAACGTAGGCGTCATGCTATAAATCATGTTCCTGCGGGTCGGGGGACCGGGGTCACTGAAAGGTCACCCGACCCGCAGTAACAGGACCCTTACTGCATCACCACAGGGGGGTTGGCTTAACCCCCACGTGGCCACGATCGCTCTGATTGGCTGTTAAAAGTGAAACAGCCAATCAGAGCGATTTGTAATATTTCACCAATGAAACTGGTGAAATATTACAATCCAGCCATGGCCGATGCTGCAATAGCATCTGCCATGGCTGGAGAACGCGATCAGACCCCCCCCACACCATGTCACAGCGGTGATCGGCCGCCGCCATCGAAAGATGGCAGCGATCGGTCACCGCTGTCACTGTCTGATCCCCTGCTCCTGTGATCCGCTGCCCCCACCTACCGCTCCCCCCCCCTCACCTTCCGACGTCCCCTACTCACCTCTCCCGGTCCACCGATGTCCCTGGATCCGTCCCGGCGGCTGCCCGGGATTCTTCATGGGCGCCGCCATCTTGGAAAATGGCGGGAGCATGCGCAGTGCGCCCTCCATTGTACAAAAATTTATTTTGATCACTGTGATAAACTGTCACAGTGATCAAAATAAAAAAAAAGTAAATGAACACCCCCCTGTCATAGGTAGGGACAAATAATAAAATGAAGAATTTTTTTTTTTTTCCTAGCGGACTTTGCTGCTGATCCGCAGCTGATTTTGCTGCGGATCCGCGGCGGATATCGCTGCTGATCCGCGGCGGATTTCGCTGCTGATCCGCGGCGGATTTCGCTGCTGATCCGCGGCGGATTTCGCTGCGGATCCGCGGCGGATTTCGCTGCTGATCCGCGGCGGATATCGCTGCGCATCCGCGACGGATTTCGCTGCTGATCCGCGGCGGATTTCGCTGCAGATCCGCAGCGGATTTCTCTGCGGATCCACGCGGGATTTTGCTGCGGATCCGCGGCTGATTTCGCTGCTGATCCGTGGCGGATTTCACTGCGGATCCGCGGCGGATTTCGCTGAGGATCCGCGGTGGATTTCGCTGCTGATCCGCGGCGGATTTCGCTGCTGATCCGCGGCGGATCGCGCTGATTTCGCTGCTGATTCGTGGCGGATTTCGCTGCGGATCCGCGGTGGATTTCGCTGTTGATCCGCGACTGATTTTGCTGCTGATTCGCTGCGGATCCGCAGCGGATTTCGCTGCTGATCCGCGGCTGATTTCGCTGCTGATCCGCGGCTGATTTCGCTGCTGATCCGCGGCGGATTTCGCTGCTGATCCGCGGCGGATTTCGCTGCTGATTCGCTGCGGATCCGCGGCTGATTTCGCTGCTGATCCGTGACGGATTTCGCTGCTGATCCGCGACTGATTCTGCTGCTGATCCGCTGCGGATTTCGCTGCTGCTCCGCGGCTGATTTCGCTGCTGATCCGCGGCTGATTTCGCTCCTGATCCGCGGCTGATTTCGCTGCTGATCCGCGGCTGATTTCGCTGCTGATCTGCGGCGGATTTCGCTGCTGATCCGCGGCGGATCTCGCTGCTGATTCGCTGCAGATCCGTGGCTGATTTCGCTGCTGATCCGCGGCGGATTTCGCTGCTGATCCGCGACTGATTTCGCTGCGGATCCGCGACTGATTTCGCTGCGGATCCGCGACTGATTTCGCTGCGGATCCGCGGCGGATTTCGCTGCTGATCCGCGGCGGATTTCGCTGCTGATCCGCGGCGGATTTTGCTGTGGATCCGCGGCTGATTTTGCTGCTGATCCGCGGCGGATTTTGCTGCTGATCCGCGGCGGATTTTGCTGCGGATCCCGCGGCTGATTATCTGCTGATTCATCTGCGCTAGCGGGTATAGCATAACGCGATCGCGTTATGCTATACCGTTACCAGCCGGTCAACGCTACGTGTTGAACGGGCTGGTAAAACGCAATATGAACCCAGCCTTAGGGTTAGAATTAGGGTTAGGGTTAGCATTAGGGTTAAGGTTAGAATTACGGTTAGGGTTGGAATTTGGGTTAGGGTTGGAATTAGGGTTAGGGTTGGAATTAGGGTTAGGCTTGTAGTTAGGTTTATGGTTAGAGTTGGGATTAGGGTTAGGGGTGTGTTGGGGTTAGGGTTATGATTAGGGTTTGTATTAGGGTTAGGTGTGTGTAAGGGTTAGGGGTGTGTTGGGGTTAGGGTTGGAGTTAGAATTGAGGGGTTTCCACTATTTAGGCACATCAGGGGGTCTCCATACGCGACATGGCGCCACCATTGATTCCTGCAAATTTTGCGTTCAAAAAGTCAAACAGTGCTCCCTTTATTCCAAGCCCCGACGTATGCCCAAACAGTGGTTTATCCCCACATATGAGGTATCAGCGTACTCGGGAAAAATTGCACAACTTTGGGGGTTCTAATTTCTCCTGTTAACATTGGGAAAAAAATTGGGGACTAAAAATTATTTTTGTGGAAAAAAAATGATTTTATATTTTCACGGCTCTGCGTTATAAACTTCTGTGAAGGACTTGGAGATTCAAAGTGCTTATCACACATCTATAGGAGTTCCTTGGGGATCTAGTTTCCAAAATGGGGTCACTTGTGGGGAGTTTCTACTGTTTAGGCACATCAGGGACTCTGCAAACGTAACATGACGCCCGAAGACCATTCTATCAAGTGGGCATTTCAAAACGTCACTACTTCCCATCCGAGCCCCGACGTGTGCCCATACAGTAGTTTTCTCCCACATATGGGATATCAGCATACTCAGGACAAATTGGACAACAACTTTTGGGGTCTAATTTCTCATGTTACCCTTGGGAAAATAAAAAAATTGGGGACTAAAAGATCCTGATTGTGGAAAAAATATGATTTTTTTATTTTCATGCCCGGGCGTTATAAACTTCTGTGTAGCCCTTGGGGTTCAAAGTGCTCACCACACATCTAGATAAGTTCTTTGCGGGGTCTAGTTTCCAAAATGGGGTCACTTGTGGGGAGTTTCTACTGTTTAGGCACATCAGGGCTCTGCAAACGTAACAAGATGCCCGCAGACCATTCCATCAAGTCGGCATTTCAAAGAGTCACTACATCCCTTCCGAGCCCTGACGTGTGCCCAAACAGTGGTTCCCCCCCACATATGGGGTACTAGCGTACTCAGGAGAAACTGGACAACAACTTTTGGGGTCCAATTTCTCCTGTAACCATTGTGAAAATAAAAAATAGTGGGCTAAAAAATCATTTTTTGAGAAAAAAAAATGATTTTTTATTTTCACGGCTCTGCGTTATAAACTTCTGTGAAGCACCTGGGGGTTCAAAGTGCTCACTATGCATCTAGATAAGTTCCTTAGGGCGTCTAGTTTCCAAAATGGGGTCACTTGTGGGGAGCTCCAATGTTTAGGCACACAGGAACTCTCCAAATGCGACATGGCAACCGCTAAATATTCCAGCATATTTTCCATTCAAAAAGTCAAATGGCGCTCCTTCCCTTCTGAGCCCTGCAGTGCGCCCAAACAGTGGTTTATGACCACATATGAGGTATCTATGTACTCAGGAGAAATTGCCCAACAAATTTTAGGATCCAATTTATACTGTTGCCCATGTGAAAATGAAAAAAACTGAGGCTAAAAGAAAATTTTTGTGAAAAAAAAGTACTTTTTTTTACGGATCAATTTGTGAAGCACCTGGGGGTTCAAAGTTGTTACACTCGGTCCCAGCGCTGGCTCTGCACTCCGTTCTGCTCACTCACCTGTTCCTCTAGCTGTCCCTCTGCAGCAGTCTGCGCGCGGGCTGGGGTCTCCTGTCCCATCTGCTTCTCGGCGTCCTGTGTCCTCCTCCACTTCCTGGCACGCTGCTGGCAGGCCTCCAGATAGTCTGCTTAGGACGCGAGGCCGCGCCCACCGTCTCTCTTAAAGGGGCAGCGTGCATTTTTTGAAATAGCTAATTAACCAATGGCTGCGCACTCAGCACTATATCTGGTCACTCCACCATTAGGGGAGTGCCGGAGCAACGTGTTCTATCATTGCTACATCCGGTTCTGTTCCTGATCTGTCTGCGCTGCGTCTGCAGTCTCTGTGCTTCGCTGATACTGTTTGTCTCCTCAGATCATTGCTAACCCGTATCTGGCTAACCTGGACAATCTCGGCTATTACTGGCGCAAGTGTCATCCCGTTCCGCCATCAGCCATCCGTACCCGTGGACCGTGACAAGGTCACTGGAGCCAGCCTACTACCATCCGTTCTGGACCAGGACCTTACCCTTCTCCGTCAAGAACCCTCCACGGACTCTGTAAATACCTGTTACCCTTTTGGTCCCTCTGGGACAGCTGCCACGTGTCCGGGGTCTAACTGGAGGTAGCACCTGTGTCCTCCGGGTATTCCATTCTGGTCCTGTTCGAGGGGCCTTACTACGGGTACCCGGGGCTCACTAGTTACGCCCCCTTCGGAGCCCCCCGGACCGCGGTCTCGAGGTTCCACATTAAAAAATAAAAACGAATGTGAACTTCACCACCTCTGCCTCCGCTTCCATTCGTTACAGATTGCTCCGGCCATGGAACCCGCTGGATCCCAGAGACCTCCGACCACGGATCTGTGCCAGGAGGTGGCCCGTTTGGGAGTTCAACAGGACAAGATCACGACTTATCTACGCAGCTTGTCTACCCGCATGGACTCCTTAGGGTCCTTGTCTGCACCTGACTCTTCTATCAATAATCAGGTACCAGTTCCCATGGCAAGTCAAGGTCCCCGTCTGGCGGCTCCTACCCGTTTTCAGGGTGACCCTACTCTGTGTCGGGGTTTCCTCAATCAGTGCACTCTACACTTCGAAATCTTGGGGCATATGTTTGCTTCTGACCGAGCCAAGGTGGGCTTCATCATGTCACACCTGGGAGGAGAGGCCCTCGCCTGGCTAAACCCGCTATGGGAGAGAGGGATCCGCTGGTTAACGATCTTCAATCTTTCCTAGAGGCTTTTCGCAGGACTTTCGATGAACCTGGTCGCACCACTTCGACTGCCTCAGCTCTGCTCCGCCTGCGCCAAGGTACTCTCACGGTAGCTCAGTATGCTGTTAAATTCTGCACCCTCTCGTCTGAATTATCGTGGAACAATGAGGCCCTGGTTGCTAACTTCTGGGAAGGCCTATCCGGAAGAATCAAGGATGAGCTGGCGGGATGGGACAGACCTACCCTCTTGGAAGAGCTAATATCCTTGGCAACCCGAATTGACCTGCGTTTTCAGGAGCGCTCCATGGAGATCAAGCGGGACAAAAGGTCCTATTACCTGGACTCTAGTTTGTACAAAACAGGTACTTCGCCCTCCGCCTCCGAGGTCATGGAGGTGGACCATGTAAGTTTGGCCACCCGCCGCCGGGAGGCACGTCGCAAGGAGGGAAGTTGTTATTACTGCGGTAGTTCTGAACATTTGATCCATTTCTGTCCTAAAAAGTCGGGAAACTCCAGTGCCTAGGTCCGGTAGAAGGGGCCAACCTAGGTAGAGAACAGTCCTCTCCCTCTTTACACATCTCAGTCTCCGTGTCCTATGGAGCAATAAAATTCTCCGAACATTGTCTACTGGATTCTGGAGCTGCAGGGAACTTCATCCAGCAGGCGGTTGTGGATCATTACCGCTTACCAGTCCAGCGTCTTCCTGATCCATTACAGGTGTCCGCCGTGGATGGCAAACCGCTGACCGAGCCCGTCCAGTTTCAAACCGAGTTGGTGGAACTCCGGGTAGGTCTAATGCATACTGAACGAATGCGATTTTATGTATATCCCGGTTTATCCCATCCCATGCTTTTAGGTTTACCTTGGCTCCAGATGCATGAACCAGTCCTTAATTGGAAAACTGGAGAAGTTCTGCGTTGGGAGATACCTGCATGAATCGTTGCTTAACCTGAATTCAACCTGTTTCGCCTCCAGTCCAGCCTGATACCCTGCCAGGGTTGCCTTCCGTCTATTGGTCCTTCTCTGACGTCTTTGGGAAAAAGGAGGCTGAGAGACTACCTCCACACAGGTCATATGACTGTCAGATAGAGCTTCTTCCTGGAGCATCTCCTCCTCGCGGGAGAGTTTATCCCCTTTCACAGGCAGAGACTCAGGCCATGTCGGACTACATCCAAGAGAATCTGGCTAGAGGATTTATCCGAAAGTCGTCGTCACCGGCAGGAGCTGGATTCTTCTTTGTGAAGAAAAAGGATGGATCCTTGCGGCCCTGCATTGACTATCGGGGTCTAAATCAAATCACGGTAAAAAACAGGTATCCATTACCTCTTATTTCAGAGCTGTTTGATCGTCTCCGAGGGGCCAAGATCTTCACCAAATTGGACCTCAGAGGGGCCTACAACCTGATCCGAGTCAGAGAGGGGGACGAATGGAAAACAGCCTTCAACACCCGTGACGGCCACTATGAATACCTGGTAATGCCATTCGGCCTAAGCAATGCACCTGCGGTTTTTCAGGAATTTGTTAATGACATTTTCAGGGACTTGCTCTATACTTGTGTCGTGGTTTACCTGGACGATATTTTGATTTTTTCTGCTGACTTGACGTCACACCGGAGGCACGTACGCCTGGTCTTACAAAGACTGAGAGAGAACAGGCTATATGCCAAATATGAGAAATGCCTCTTTGAGCAGTCTTCTTTGCCTTTCCTTGGGTACATTGTATCTTCCACAGGATTAAAGATGGATCCGGAGAAGTTGTCTGCAGTTCTCAACTGGCCTCGTCCGTCTGGGCTAAAAGCCATACAAAGGTTCCTCGGGTTCGCCAATTACTACCGGCAATTTATTCCACACTTTTCCACCCGAGTGGCTCCAATCACAGCCTTAACCCGGAAAGGTGTAAACTCTAACGAGTGGTCCTCCGAGACAGAAGAGGCCTTTGTTTCTCTCAAAAAAGCCTTCACTTCCGCACCCGTTCTCCATCGTCCTAATTCAAGTGAGCAATTTTTTCTTGAAGTTGACGCTTCTTCCATAGGTGCAGGAGCAGTTCTGACCCAGAAGTCGTCTACCGGGCGGATGATCTCGTGTGTTTTTTTTTCCAAGGTTTTTTCTCCTGCAGAAAGGAACTACTCTGTCGGTGATCGCGAACTGTTGGCCATCAAATTGGCTCTGCAAGAATGGAGACATCTTCTTGAAGGAGCTCATCACCAGGTAATCATATTCACCGACCATAAAAACCTTGCCTATCTCCAATCTGCTTTAAGACTGAATCCCCGTCAGGCCCGTTGGGCATTATTTTTTGCCCGTTTCAATTTTGTACTTCATTTCCGTCCAGCTGACAAGAACATCAAGGCAGACGCACTCTCTAGAGCCTTCTTGCCTCCTGAACTGGAGGAGGAACCTCAGCACATTATTGAACCTTCTAAGTTAGTCTCTGTTGCCTCCACTGATCTGGCCCGGCTTCCTCCTGGGAAGACTTTTGTGTCCGCCTCTGATCGTACTCGTGTTCTGCGCTGGGGTCATTCTTCTAAGTTGGCTGGCCATGCTGGTCAGAGAAAGACGCAGCAACTCATCTCCCGTTATTACTGGTGGCCTACCATGGGCAAGGATATCCAGGAGTTCGTCGCAGCCTGTCCTTCATGTGCCCGTAACAAAACTGTTAAACATCTACCAGCCGGCAGGCTTCTGCCTCTTCCGATTCCATCCGCTCCCTGGCAGCACATCGCGATGGATTTCATCACGGATCTTCCCATTTCTTCTGGCTGCTCAGTGGTATGGGTTGTGGTGGACCGCTTCTCTAAAATGGCCCACTTCGTTCCGCTATCTGGCCTCCCGTCTGCTCCAGAACTGGCCACTCACTTCATTCAGCACATCTTCCGTCTACATGGATTTCCTCTCCACATCGTGTCCGACAGGGGCGTCCAGTTCACCTCTAAGTTCTGGAGAGGACTCTGTAAAATGGTAAAAATTGAACTAGATTTTTCTTCTGCATATCATCCCCAGTCTAATGGGCAAGTGGAGAGGATCAATCAAATCCTGGCTGGATACCTGCGTCACTTCGTCAACGCTCATCATAATGACTGGGTAGAATTACTGCCCTGGGCGGAATTCTCCTACAACAACCAAGTAAGTGAATCTTCTGGAAAGTCTCCCTTTCAGATTGTGTTTGGACTGCAACCCGGAATTCCTCTTCCTGTCTCGGGATTGTCTGATGTTCCGGCAGTCGATACCTTGTCTAAGAATTTCTCGGACATTTGGAGAGAGACCAGGTCGGCTTTGGAGAAAGCTTCTCAACGTATGAAAACGCATGCGGACAAAAGACGTTTGGAGGCTCCCATCTTTCGTCCAGGAGACAAGGTATGGCTCTCGTACAAGTACATCCGTCTGAAGTTACCATCGTACAAATTGGGTCCCCGTTTCATTGGTCCCTTTGAAGTCTTGAGACAAATCAACCCGGTCTCTTATAAACTGAAATTGCCTAATTCTCTACGAGTACCTAACTCCTTTCATGTTTCCCTCCTCAAACCAGTAGTGTTGAGCTCCTTCTTTAAGGACCCGGGTACCACTCCTGATCCGGTCTCTGAGGATGATGTTTTTGAGGTAAAACATATCTTGGCCTCTAAGAAAGTAAGAGGTAGGATCTATTACCTGGTGGACTGGAAAGGTTTTGGTCCTGAGGAGAGATCTTGGGAGCCTAAAGAGAACATCCAGGCTCCTCTTCTTCTTAAAAGATTTCACGCAGGCTTGAAAAAGAGGGGGAGTAAAGAGGGGGATACTGTTACACTCGGTCCCAGCGCTGGCTCTGCACTCCGTTCTGCTCACTCACCTGTTCCTCTAGCTGTCCCTCTGCAGCAGTCTGCGCGCGGGCTGGGGTCTCCTGTCCCATCTGCTTCTCGGCGTCCTGTGTCCTCCTCCACTTCCTGGCACGCTGCTGGCAGGCCTCCAGATAGTCTGCTTAGGACGCGAGGCCGCGCCCACCGTCTCTCTTAAAGGGGCAGCGTGCATTTTTTGAAATAGCTAATTAACCAATGGCTGCGCACTCAGCACTATATCTGGTCACTCCACCATTAGGGGAGTGCCGGAGCAACGTGTTCTATCATTGCTACATCCGGTTCTGTTCCTGATCTGTCTGCGCTGCGTCTGCAGTCTCTGTGCTTCGCTGATACTGTTTGTCTCCTCAGATCATTGCTAACCCGTATCTGGCTAACCTGGACAATCTCGGCTATTACTGGCGCAAGTGTCATCCCGTTCCGCCATCAGCCATCCATACCCGTGGACCGTGACAAGGTCACTGGAGCCAGCCTACTACCATCCGTTCTGGACCAGGACCTTACCCTTCTCCGTCAAGAACCCTCCACGGACTCTGTAAATACCTGTTACCCTTTTGGTCCCTCTGGGACAGCTGCCACGTGTCCGGGGTCTAACTGGAGGTAGCACCTGTGTCCTCCGGGTATTCCATTCTGGTCCTGTTCGAGGGGCCTTACTACGGGTACCCGGGGCTCACTAGTTACGCCCCCTTCGGAGCCCCCCCGGACCGCGGTCTCGAGGTTCCACATTAAAAAATAAAAACGAATGTGAACTTCACCACCTCTGCCTCCGCTTCCATTCGTTACAAAAGTGCTCACTATGCATCTAGATAAGTTCCTTAGGGGGTCTAGTTTCCAAAATGGGGTCACTTGTGGGGGAGCTCCAATGTTTAGGCACACAGGGACTCTCCAAATGCGACTTAGCAACCGCTAAATATTCCAGCATATTTTCCATTCAAAAAGTCAAATGGCGCTCCTTCCCTTCTGAGCCCTGCCGTGCGCCCATACAGTGGTTTATGACCACATATGAGGTATCTGTGTACTCAGGAGAAATTGCCCAACAAATTTTAGGATCCATTTTATCCTGATGCCCATGTAAAAATGAAAAAATTAATGCTAAAAGAAAATTTTTGTTGGAAAAATTAAAATGTCCATTTTTTCCTTCCACGTTGCTTTAGTTCCTGTGAAGCACCTGAAGGGTTAATAATCTTCTTGAATGTAGTTTTGAGTAGCTTGAGGGGTGCAGTTTTTATAAAGGTGTCACTTTTGGGTATTTTCTGCCATATAGACCCCTAAAAGTGACTTCAAATGTGAGGTGGTCCCTAAAAAAAATGGTTTTGTAAATTTTGCTGTAAAAATGAGAAATCGCTGGTCAACTTTTAACCCTAATAACTTCCTAACAAAAAAAAATGTTGTTCCCAAAATTGTGCTGATGTAAAGTAGACATGTGGGAAATGTTATTTATTAACTATTTTGTGCCACATAACTCTCTGGTTTAACAGAATAAAAATTAAAAATTTGAAAATTACAAAATTTTAGAATTTTCGCCAAATTTCCATTTTTTTCACAAATAAACGTAAAAATTATCGACCTAAATTTACCACTAACATGAAGCCCAATATGTCACGAAAAAACAATCTCAGAATCGCTAGGATCCGTTGAAGCGTTCCTGAGTTATTACCTCATAAAGGGACACTGGTCAGAATTGCAAAAAATGGCAAGGTCTTTAAGGTCAAAATAGGCTGGGTCATGAAGGGGTTAAATGAGAAGGTGTGTCCAAACTTTTGGTCTGTACTGTATATATATGCATGTCATTGAGACACACATGTATATATTTATTTATAGTTCATACAGTTCTACATAGCATAATAGCCGCTAAATCAATTGCCGACTTCTGTAAAATTATTACAGAACCCGACATGAAATGACACGTTTTACATACAGTAAACCATTTCATTTCATTTAGCTTTATATATGTTTTGACTAACAATTAGATGAGTGTATATGTGCAAAATTTGAGACATATAGGTGTTAATTTAATGGGTAAATTCGTTGTAAAAAAATGCGTGGGCTCTCGCGGTATTTTCCCCGCCAGACAGGGAAAGCCAGTGACTGAGGACAGATATTTATAACCTAGAGAGGGACCATTGTTGTTGGGCTCCCCCTGACTACAAACATCTGGCCCCAGCCACCCCAGAAAAGGCACATCTATTATTAGATGCGCCTTTTCTGGCACTTAGCCTCTCTATTCCCATTGCCTTTAGTGGTGGCTCATTGGTTAATAAGAGGTTAATGTCACCTTGCTATTGAAAGGTGACATTAATACGGGTTAATAATGGAAAGGTGTCAATAAGACAACTATCCATTATTAATCCTATAAATAAATAATAATAATATCTTTATTTATATACCGCAATCATATTCCGCAGCGCTTTACAGTTTAACTGTTTCAAAACACAAGTCATAAGTAACAACGTTAACAATACAATAATTAAAGCAAAAATAAGACGATAGTAGTAAAGGGTTAAAAAAGAAAAACACACAACACACACACACACACATTAGTTAAAAATTATTTTAATGAAATAATTACACAAAGTTTTTGACCAAATTTATTATGCTGCCAATCCAACTGTGTGTGTATATATATATTATATATATATATATATATATAATTTCTGTATATGTTTTCTATGTGTATATATCTATTCTTTTGTTTTTGTTTTAAAACCTGTCATTGGGATCCATTATACATCCGTTTTGCAAGCCATACGATGTCACATGGATGCGTAGATGCGAGAAAATCGCATCCTCGCATTACAATTGCAGGACATACGGATCACTGTTCATGAAACATTTCAGCGATTCTGGTCCGTGAAAAACGGACCGTATTTTTATACGTTGTGTGTGACTCCAGCCTTACCCTAATCCTAACCCTAACCCTAATCCCAACCCTAACTTTAGCCCAACTCACATTAGCCTAACTATAACCCTGATGGGAAAATGGAAATAAATATATTTTCTTTATTTTATTATTTTTCCCTAACTAAGGGGCTGGGGGTCATAAAGGGGGGTCATTTACTATTTTTTTATTTTGATCATTGTGATAGGGTCTATCACAGTGACCAAAATGAACCAATAGGGAAATCTCCCTATTGTTGCGGGGTGCCGGCCGGTAGATCTCCGCAGGTGCACTGTGCATGCGCCCACCATTTTCTTACCGGAAGAAGATGCTGGCGGCCTTGGGGGAAAGGAGGACCCAGGGACACTGGGAGGTAGCGGGGGGATTGGGGACCCTATTTCTCTCTCCACTGATGTGCGATCACATCAGAGGAGAGAAAATTAAATGGCAAATCGGAGCTGAGACCCCGGAGAAATTCAGACTCTGGGGGGCGCTATTCACTTTTTCCACAGCGCCGTGAATTCACGGCTCTCTGGTTTAAGTACCCTTAACTGACGTTGTTAAAAGGCGTATCGGCAGTTGTTAAGAGGTTAAGCCACTTTGTAACCATTTTGCAAGTATGCTTCGGGTCATTGTCCATTTGGAAGAGCCATTTAACTTCCTGGCTGATGTCTTGAGATGTTGCTTCTTTATGCCACATAATCTTCTTTTCTCTTGATGCCATCTATTTTGTGAAGTGCACTAGTGCCTCCAGCAGAAAAACAACTCCACAACATTATGCTGTCACCCCTGTGTTTCACAGTTGGAATGGTATTCTTAGGCTTCCAAGCTTCTCCCATTTTCCTCCAAACGTAACGATGGTCATTATGCCCAAAAAGTTCAATTTTAGTTTCATCAGACCACAAAACATGTCTCCAAAAATTAAGGTCTTTGTTCCTGTGTGCATTTGCAAACATTAATCTGGCTTTTCTATGTTTCTTTTGGAGTAATGGCTTCTTCCTAGCAGAGTGGCCTTTCAGCTCATGTTGATACAGTACTCGTTTCACTGTGGGTATTGACACAATCTTACCAGCTTTCACCATCATCTTCACAAGGTCTTTTGCTTTTGTCCTTGGGTTGATATACACATGTTGTACCAAAGCACGTTCATCTCTGGGGCACAAAACCCATCTCCTTCCTGAGCAGTATGATGGCGGACATTCCCATCTTGTAATTGTTTGTATAGATGAACGAGGCACCTTCAGTTATCTTGAAATTTTACCCGAGGATGAGCCAGATTTGTGCAAGTCCACAATTCTCTTCCTGATATCTTGGCTGATTTCTTGAGACTTTCCCATGATGCTACACAAAGAAGCAGTGTGTTTCAGGTGTGCATTAAAATACATCCACAGGTGTGTCTCTAAGGCCGGCATCACACTAAGGAGGAATACGGACGAGTGAGAGGTGTGAAAACCACGCATTACACACGGACCAATAATTCTTTATGGGGCAGCTCTGATCATGCGTATTTTTCTCGCCCGTATGTTACGGTGCAAGACACCCGCAGCATGCTGCGATTGTACGCTTATTGCGCCCGTTGTACGCCAATGAAAACAACGGATTACACACGGACCAGACTTTGGACTTGCGAGAAATACGCACCGGTGTCCTTTAGAAAAGCCGGCAATTCATCCCCGGCTATACTGTAAAATCACACTGACAGGTTTAATAAAGAATAGAAAGAATATATATATACACATAGAATACATATATATATATACGTCATTGAGACATATATATATAAATACATATATTTATAGTTCATTGTTATGATATGGTAGCTGAGGAGAGTAGGCAAAAACGGCAATACACCAGAGAGGTTGGAATCTACTGGATTGCAGTACCCTGACTAACCACCACAACTAAAGGCAGCCGTGGAGCGTTCCTACGTTGGTCCTAGACCCTCGTCACAGCCTGAGAGGTTAACTACACCTAAAGATAGAAAGAGGAAAGCTATCTGCCCCGGAGCAGATCCCCAAAGAACATAGGAAGCCCCCAACATGTAATGGCGGTTAGACAAGAGGAAATACAGACACAGACAGAAAATAGTATGAGCAAACGCTGGGGCCCAATCTTCCTAGACAGAAAAGGATAGGAAGGACACTTACTGCAATCCAAAAAACCCTAAAAAATACCAACTCTACTAATTGCAAAAACACCTGAGGTCACACGACCTCTACCACCTAAATTAGTTCTCTGGTGTAACAAAACTAAGCCGCAGCCACTGAAAAAACTGGAAAAGGCAAATGAACAAATAACAGTGGCTCCAGAAGAACTGAGAGGAGCCCAAGCCCCCCGGGGGGGAGGGGGACCTGGCTAACCTCACAGAAATGCAGAGAAAAATGCAAATGGTAAGCACAAAAACAAAAAACAGAAAATATCTTATCTGAGAGCAGGAGAAGAGGCAAGACTAAGCAAGCTTCCAAGTGAACCAGGAACCACAGTTGAGACAAGAACAATTGATCACCGGCAACCATGATGGGAGGGAACCTCCCTTATATAAGACCAGTCTGTAACTCCTGATTGCCAATCCTCATTGAATGGTTCAGTACTGTTTGTAACCACCAGAGGGAACTTCTGCTCAGAATTCATTTCTAACACATTCACAACAGTACCCCCCCTTGAGGAGGGGTCACCGAACCCTCATTTGTGCAACCAGGTCGGTCAGGATGAGCTCTGTGATACGCACGGATCAGTCTCCTAGCATGGATGTCCGAAGCAAACACCCAAGAATTGTCCTCCTGACCATAACCTCTCCACTTAACCAAATACTGGAGTTTCCGTCTAGAAAAACGAGAATCCAATATTTTCTCAACCACATACTCCAGATTGCCCTCAACCAAAACAGGGTCAGGAGGCGCAGCCATAGGAACCACTGGCTCGACAAACCTCTTCAATAAGGACTTGTGGAACACGTTATGGATCTTAAATGTCCCTGGATGAAGTAAACGAAAGGAAACAGGATTAAGAATCTCCATGATCTTATAAGGTCCAATGAACCTAGGCTTAAACTTAGGAGATGCAACTCTCATAGGGATATTTCTTGAAGACAACCAGACCAAGTCCCCCACTTCAAACCGAGGACCATCAGTCCTATGCCGGTTGGCAAACCGCTGGGCCCTCTCCTGAGAGAGGGACAACCTCTCCACTACCTGGTCCCAAATGTGCTGCATACGCTCCACAACATAGTCAACACCCGGACAGACAGAAGCCTCCGTCTGTCCCGAAGAAAATCTAGGGTGAAACCCAAAATTGCAGAAAAATGGTGACATCAAAGTGGCAGAGCTAGCCCTATTATTAAGAGCAAACTCAGCCAAAGGCAAAAAAGAGACCCAGTCATCTTGATCAGCAGACACAAAGCATCTCAGATAAGTCTCCAATGTCTGGTTTGTTCTCTCAGTTTGTCCATTGGTCTGAGGATGAAAAGCCGAGGAGAAAGACAATTGAACACCAAGTTTAGAACAAAAAGTCCTCCAAAATCAGGAAACAAACTGGACTCCTCTGTCAGACACAATGTTATCAGGAATTCCGTGTAACCGAACCACGTGCTGAAGGAACAAAGGCACTAATTCGAAGGAGGAAGGCAACTTAGGTAATGGCACAAGATGTATCATTTTGGAAAACCTATCACAAATCACCCAGATAACGGTCATTCTCTGAGAAACAGGGAGGTCGGAAATGAAATCCATAGAGATATGGGTCCATGGTCTCTTGGGCACAGGCAATGGCATCAACAAACCACTAGAGCGAAAGCAAGGCTTGGAGCGAGAGCAAGTCCCGCAGGACTGCACAAATTCCCTGACATCACGAGACAAAGTAGGCCACCAAAAGGACCGACTAACCAAGTCTCTGGTACCAAAAATTCCGGGATGACCGGCCAACGCGGAACAATGAATCTCAGACATCACACTCTTTTTCCACCGGTCTGGGACAAACAATTTCCCAATAGGGCAGCGCTCGGGTTTATCCTCCTGACACCCTTCCAGAGCCAGTCTCAAATTGGGCGAGATGGCGGAAAGAACTACACCCTCTTTCAAAATAACAGCAGGATCAGATAACTCAGGAGAGTCCGCAAGGAAACTCCTCGAGAGGGCATCCGCCTTAACATTCTTAGTGCCAGGAAGAAAGGAAACCACAAAATTAAAACGTGTTAAAAACAAGGCCCACCTGGCCTGTCTAGGATTAAGTCGCTTGCCTGATTCCAGATAAACCAGATTCTTATGGTCCGTGAGGACCACTACCTGATGTTTGGCTCCCTCCAGCCAATGTCTCCACTCTTCAAAAGCCCACTTCATGGCCAATAACTCCCGATTACCCACGTCATAATTACGTTCAGTTGGAGAAAATTTTCGAGAGAAAAAGGCACAAGGATTACTTTTAGAGGTCTCTGGATCTCTTTGGGACAAAACGGCACCTGCCCCAATTTCAGAGGCATCAACCTCCACCTGAAACGGCAGAGAAACATCAGGCTGCCGTAGAACAGGAGCAGAAGTGAATCTCTGCTTAAGTTCCTGAAAAGTAGAGACTGCCTCAGGAGGCCAATTCACCACATCAGAACCCTTTTTGGTCAAATCAGTCAATGGTTTAACAATAACAGAGAAATTACCAATAAATTTACGATAAAAATTGGCAAAACCCAAGAATCTCTGAAGAGCCTTTAATGAAGTAGGTTGGACCAATCACAGATGGCCTGAACCTTGACCGGGTCCATTTCAATAACAGATGGGGACAAAATGAATCCCAGAAATGAGATCCTCTGTACGCCAAAAAGACACTTTGATCCCTTCACATACAGAGCATTCTCTCTCAAAATCTGGAACACAGTCCGAACATGTTTCACATGAGCGTCCCAGTCATTGGAAAAAATCAAGATATCATTCAAATAAACAATCAGAAATTTATCCACAAAATCCCTGAAAATGTCATTCATGAAGGACTGGAAGACGGAAGGAGCATTAGTGAACCCAAAGGGCATCACTAGGTACTCAAAATGCCCCTCTGGGGTATTAAACGCCGTCTTCCATTCATCCCCGTGCTTAATGCGAATAAGGTTATACGCCCCCCTGAGGTCAAGCTTGGTAAACCAAGTAGCACTTTTCACCCTGGAAAACAGGTCAGAAATCAAGGGTAACGGATATTGTTCAAGAGACGATAATCAATACACGGCCTTAACCCCTTCCCGACCTTTGACACAGCGTATGCGTCATGAAAGTCGGTGCCAATCCGACCTATGACGCATACCCTGTGTCATGAAAGGATCGCGTTCCTGCGGGCCGGGAGACCGGGGTCACTCAAAGGTCACCCGACCCGCCGGCACAGGACCCTTTGTGCTTCACCACAGGGGGGTTGGCTTAACCCCCCCGTGGCCACGATCGATCTGATTGGCTGTTAAAAGTGAAACAGCCAATCAGAGCAATCTGTAATATTTCACCAATTTAATTGGTGAAATATTACAATCCAGCCATGGCCGATGCTGCAATGGCATCTGCCATGGCTGGACACCGAGCCCTGACCCCCCCACACGTAGTCACGGCAGCGATCGGCCGCCGCCACCGAAAGATGGCAGCGATCGGTCACCGCCGTCACTAACAGCTCCCCTCCTCCTTTGCTCCGGTGCCCCCACCTTCCGATCCCCCCCCTAACCTTCCGACCACCCTACTCACCTCTCCCGATCCACCGATGTCCCTGGATCGGTCCCGGCGTCCGCCCGGGCCTCTTCATGGCGCCGCCATCTTGGAAAATGGCGGGCGCATGCGCAGTGCGCCCCCCAGTGTCCTAAAATTTATTTTGATCACTGTGATAAACTGTCACAGTGATCAAAATAAAAAAAAGTAAATGAACCCCCCTTTATCATAGGTAGGGACAAATAAAAAAAATAAAGATTTTTTTTTTTTCCTATTAGGCCCTGTGCACACGTTGCGTATTTTGCTGCGGATCCGCGGCGTATTTTGCTGCGGATACGCGGCGTATTTTGCTGCGGATCCGCGGCGGATTTTGCTGCTGATTCGCGGCGGATTTTGCTGCTGATCCGCGGCAGAATTTGCTGCTGATCCGCAGCGGAATTTGCTGCTGATCCGCAGCGGATTTTGCTGCGGATCCGCAGCGGAATTTGCTGCTGATCCGCAGCGGATTTTGCTGCTGATCCGCAGGAGATTTGGCGTTGCGGATCCACAGCAGATCCAGAAACCATGTACAGTACAATGCAAATAAATGGTAAAAAAAAAACACTGTGTACATGCTGCGGATTTTTCAGCGCGGATTTGCTGCGGTTTTAAATCCGCAGCATGTCAATTCTTTGTGCGGATTCCGCAGCAGTTTTACACCTATTCCATTATAGGTGTAAAACCGCAGGGAAAAATCCGCGCTAAATACGCAGGTAAAACGCAGGTCATTTTACCTGCGGATTTTAGAAAAATCTGCAATGTGTGCACGGGGCGTTAGGGTTAGGCTGGGTTCATATTGCATTATGGCAGTCCGTTAGATGGACTGCGTTTCACCACGGTATAACGCGGTGTAACGCAGTCCGTTAACGCTGCCATTCACCCCATTTGTGTGCGCATCGCAACGCATGCTGATAAGCGGCATGCGTTCGTGACGTGCCGTCATTCAGTGACGGAGCCTCGGACACGGGCTGCAGCGTCTGGGCTCCGTCACCGCTAGCACAGATGAATCATCTGCTGATTCATCTGCGCTAGCGGGTATAGCATAACGCGATCGCGTTATGCTATACCGTTACCAGCCCGTCAACGCTAAGTGTTGAACGGGCTGGTAAATCACAATATGAACCCAGCCTTAGGGTTAGAACTAGGGTTAGGGTTAGCATTAGGGTTAGAATTAGGGTTATGGTTAGAATTTGGGTTAGGGTTGGAATTTGGGTTAGGGTTGGAATTTGGGTTAGGGTTGGAATTTGGGTTAGGGTTGGGATTAGGGTTAGGTTTGTGGTTAGGGTTAGAGTTAGGATAAGTGTTAGGGGTGTTTTGGGTTTAGGGTTGGGATTAGGGTTAGGCTTGTGGTTAGGTTTATGGTTAGAGTTGGGATTAGGGTTAGGGGTGTGTTGTGGTTAGGGTTATGGTTAAGGTTTGTATTAGGTTAGGGGTGTGTTGGGGTTAGGGGTGTGTTGGGGTTAGGGTTGGAGTTAGAATTGAGGGGTTTCCACTATTTAGGCACATCAGGGGGTCTCCATACGCGACATGGCGCCACCATTGATTCCTGCAAATTTTGCGTTCAAAAAGTCAAACAGTACTCCCTTTATTCCAAGCCCCGTGGTATGCCCAAACAGAGGTTTACCCCCACATATGGGGTATCAGCGTACTCGGAAAAAATTGCACAACAACTTTGGGGGTCTAATTTCTCCTGTTAACATTGGGGAAAAAAAATTGGGGACTAAAAAATTATTTTTGTGGAAAAAAAATGATTTTTTATTTTCACGGCTCTGCGTTATAAACTTCTCTGAAGAACTTGGAGATTCAAAGTGCTTACCACACATCTAGAGGAGTTCCTTGGGGGATCTAGTTTTCAAAATGGGGTCACTTGGGGGGTTTCTACTGTTTAGGCACATCATGGGCTCTGCAAACGTAACATGACGCCAGCAGACCATTCCATCAAGTCGGCATTTCAAAACGTCACTACTTCCCTTCCGAGCCTCGACGTGTGCCCATACAGTAGTTTTCTCCCATATATGGGATATCAGCGTGCTCAGGACAAATTGGACAACAACTTTTGGGTCTAATTTCTCCTGTTACCCTTGGAAAAATAAAAAATTGGGACTAAAGATCATGTTTGTGGAAAAAATATGATTTTTTTATTTTCATGCCCAGGCGTTATAAACTTCTGTGTATCCCTCGGGGTTCAAAGTGCTCACCACACATCTAGATAAGTTCTTTGCTTGGTCTAGTTTCCAAAATGGGGTCACTTGTGGGGAGTTTCTACTGTTTAGGCACATCAGGGGCTCTGCAAACGTAACTTGACGACCGCAGACCATTCCATCAAAGTCGGCATTTCAAAATGTTACTACTTCCCTTCCGAGCCCCAATGTGTGCCCGAACAGTGGTTCCCCCCCACATATGGGGTACTAGCGTACTCAGGACAAACTGGACAACAACTTTTGGGGTCCAATTTCTCCTGTAACCATTGTGAAAATAAAAATAGAGGGCCAAAATATCATTTTTTGAGAAAAAAAAATGATTTTTTATTTTCACGGCTCTGCGTTATAAACCTCTGTGAAGCACCTGGGGGTTCAAAGTGCTCAATATGCATCTAGATAAGTTCCTTGGGGGGTCTAGTTTCCAAAATGGGGTCACTTGTGGGGGAGCTCCAATGTTTAGGCACACAGGGACTCTCCAAATGCGACATGGCAACCGCTAAATATTCCAGCATATTTTCCATTCAAAAAGTCAAATGGCGCTCCTTCCCTTCTGAGCCCTGCCGTGCGCCCAAACAGTGGTTTATGACCACATATGAGGTATCTGTGTACTCAGGAGAAATTGCCCAATAAATTTTAGGATCCAATTTATCCTGTTGCCCATGTGAAAATGAAAAAACTGAGTCTAAAAGAAAATTTTTGTGAAAAAAAAGTACTTTCTTTTTTTTACGGATCAATTTGTGAAGCACCTGGGGTTCAAAGTGCTCACTATGCATCTAGATAAGATCCTTAGGGGGTCTAGTTTCCAAAATGGGGTCATTTGTGGGGGAGCTCCAATGTTTAGGTACACAGGACTCTCCAAATGCGACATGGCAACCGCTAAATATTCCAGCATATTTTCCATTCAAAAAGTCAAATGGCGCTCCTTCCCTTCTGAGCCCTGCTGTGCGCCCAAACAGTGGTTTATGACCACATATGAGGTATCTTTGTACTCAGGAGAAATTGCCCAACAAATTTTAGGATCCATTTTATCCTGTTGCCCATGCAAAAATGAAAAAAAATTGATGCTAAAATAATTTTTTTGTTGGAATAATTAAAATGTCCATTTTTTCCTTCCACGTTGCTTTAGTTCCTGTGAAGCACCTGAAGGGTTAATAATCTTCTTGAATGTAGTTTTGAGTAGCTTGATGGGTGCAGTTTTTATAATGGTGTCACTTTTGGGTATTTTCTACCATATAGACCCCTCAAAGTGACTTCAAATGTGAGGTGGTCCCTAAAAAAAATGGTTTTGCAAATTTTGCTGTAAAAATGAGAAATTGCTGGTCAACTTTTAACCCTTATAACTTCCTAACAAAAAAAAATTTTGTTTCAAAATTGTGCTGATGTAAAGTAGACATGTGGGAAATGTTATTTATTAACTATTTTGAGTCACATAACTCTCTGGTTTAACAGAATAAAAATTAAAAATTTAAAAATTGCGAAATTTTCAAAATTTTCGCCAAATTTCCATTTTTTTCACAAATAAATGCAAAAATTATCGACCTAAATTTACCACTAACATGAAGCCCAATATGTCACGAAAAAACAGTCTCAGAATCGCTAAGATCCGTTGAAGCATTCCTGAGTTATTACCTCATAAAGGGACACTGGTCAGAATTGCAAAAAATGGCAAGGTCATGAAGGGGTTAAGCCAGGTTAATAATTGAGAGTTGTCAATTAGACAACTTTCAATTATTAATCCTATTGTATGAAATTTAAAAAAAAAACACGCACACATTAATCAAAAATCATTTTAATGAAATAAACACAGTTTTTGACCATCTTTTATTGTACTGGTATTCCTTCGAATCCCTTGTTCTCCTGTAATAAAACAAAAATAATAAAACAACATTATTCTTACCTATCTGGCGTTCTGTCAGGTCCCCGGATGTAATCCTTCTGAAATGGTTAACGTTTAGGCTAAGTGCACACGTTCAGGAATGTGTGCAGAATTTTCCTGAGCAAAACCGGACTTTTTTGCGCGTCTTCGGTGCGTTTTTTGCGCGATTTTTCCCTGAACTTTCTAGGTCAATAATATAGCGGGAAAAATGCTAGAATTACGCGAAATTAATGAACATGTTGCTTCTTTTTCCACGATGCGTTTTTTTCGCGGAAAAAAATGCACCATGTGCACAAAAATTGCGGAATTCATTCTAAATAATAGGATGCTTTATTCATGCGTTTTTTGCCGCAAAAAAACACAAAAAAACCCGCAAATAATCCTGAACGTGTGCACTTAGCCTAACTGCGGGGACCGCAGCTAATGCTGCCAGCCTCGCAGAAAAACCCTCCAAATGAATCATCTCTTCTCCCAGCTAACAGGAGAGGAAGTGATTAGCTGGGAAGCTTAATTGAATGTTTCCCAGGCTAATCAGTTCAGGTCAGACGGGGACTCCCTTTGACGTCACTCATGCTGTACGGTGTCCCCAGGTGACCTGAAGTGAACTGATTACCGTGGGAAACATACAATTAAGCTTCCCAGCTAATCAGCTCACCTCCTGTGAACGGGAGAGATAAGCTCATTCATTTGGGGGCTTACAGCAAGGACGGCAACATTAGCTGCGCTGCTTGCTGTAAACCTGGTAACCCTTTGTGAAGAATTACAGAGTGGGACCTGACTGATCGACGGAGAGGGAGAGGTAAGAATAATGTTGCTTTATTATTATTTTTTATTACAGGAGAATAAGGGATTCAAAGGATTACGAGTACAATAAAATATGGTCAAAAACTTAGTATTTATTTCATTAAAATTATTTGTAATTAATTGTGTGTGTGTGTGTGTGTGTGTGTGTGTGTGTGTGTGTGTGTGTGTGTGTGTGTGTGTGTGTGTTTTTTTTAACCCCTTCACTCCCAAGGGTGGTTTGCACTTTAATGACTGGGCCAATTTTTACAATTCTGACCACTGTCTCTTTATGAGGTTATAACTCTGGAACGCTTTAACGGATCTTTGCGATTCTGAGATTGTTTTCTCGTGACATATTGTACTTCAGGTTAGTGGTAAAATTTCTTCGATATAACTTGCGTTTATTTTTGAAAAAAATGCAAATATGGCGAAAATTTTTAAAATTTTACAATTTTCAAACTTTGAATTTTTATTCCCTTAAAACGAGAAATATGTCACACAAATAGTTAATAAATAACATTTCCCACATGTCTTCTTTACATGAGCTCAAATTTGGAACCAAAATTTTTTTTTTGTTAGGAAATTATAAGGGTTAAAATTTGACCAGCAATTTCTCATTTTTACAACAAAATTTAAAAACACATTTTTTTTAGGGACCACCTCACATTTGAAGTCACTATATAGCAGAAAATACCCAAAAGTGACACCATTCTAAAAACTGAACCCCTCAAGGTACTCAAAACCACATTCAAGAAGTTTATTAACCCTTCAGGTGCTTCACAGGAGCTGAAGCAACGTGGAAGGAAAAAATGAATATTTAACTTTTTAGTCACAAAAATGATCTTTTACAAACTTTTTTCTTTTTCACAAGGGTAAAAGGAGAAAATGGACAGATAAAGTTGTTATGCAATTTCTCCTGAGTACGCCAATACCCCATATGTGGGGGAAAACCACTGTTTGGGCACACGGCAGAGCTCGTAAGGGAAGGCGCGCCGTTTGACTTTTTCAAACCAAAATTGGCTGGAATTGAGATTGGACGCCATGTCGCGTTTGGAGAGCCTCTGATGCGCCTAAACAGTGGAAACCCCCACAAGTGACACCATTTGGAAACTAGACCCCCTACTGAACTTATATAGATCTGTTGTGAGCACTTTGAACCCCCAAGTGTTTCACAAAAGTTTATAATGACTGGGTGAGAAAAAACATTTTTTTCACAAAAATGATTTTTTAGTCACAAATTTTTGATTTTTCCCAAGGAAATTGGACCCCAAAAGTTGTTGTCCAATTTTCCCTGAGTACGCTGATACCCCATATGTGGGGGGGGAAACTGTTTGGGCTCACGGCAGGGCTTGGAAAGGAAGTAATAACGTTTTGTAATGCAGACATTGATGGGGGTCATTTTCCGTTTGCAGTGCCCCAGATGTGCCTAAACAGTGGAAACTCCCCACAAGTGACCCCATTTTGGAAACTAGACCCCTTAAGGAACTTATCTAGATCTGTGGTGAGCACTTTGAATCCCCAAGTGCTTCACACAAGTTTATAATGCCCGGGCATGAAAATAAAAAATCCTATTTTTTTCCCACAAAAATTATCTTTTAGTCACCAATTTTTTATTTTCTCAAGGGTAACAGGAGAAATTGGACCACAAAAGTTGTTGTCCAATTTGTCCTGAGTACGCTGATACCCCATATGTGGGGGGGAACCACTGTTTGGGCGCACGGCAGAGCTCGGAATGGAAGGAGCACCATTTGACTTTTTCCAACCAAAATTGGCTGGAATTGAGATTGGACGCCCTGTTTATTTTGGAGAGCCTCTGATGTGCCTAAACAGTGGAAACCCCACAAGTGACCCCATTTTGGAAACTAGACCCCCTAAGGAACTTATCTAGATCTGTGGTGAGCAATTTGAACCCCCACACCTTCACACAAGTTTATAACGTAGAGCCGTAAAATTAAAAAATAATTTTTTCCACAAAAATGATCTTTTCTCCCCAATTTTTATTTTCCCAAGGGTAACAAGACCCCAAAAGGTATTGTTCAATTTGTCCTGAGTACGCCGATACCCCATATGTGGGGGTAAACCACTGTTTGGGTGCATGGCAGAGCTCGGAAGTGAAGGAGCGCCGTTTGACTTTTTCAACGCAGAGTTGGCTGGACGCCATGTCGTGTTTGGAGAGCTCCTGATGTACCTAAACAGTACAAACCTCCCACAAATGACAGAATTTTGGAAACTAGACCCTCAAGGAACTTATCTAGATGTGTGGTGAGAACTTTGAACCCCCAGGTGTTTCCCTAAAGTTTATAACGCCCGAGCATGAAAATAAAAAAATCATATTTTTTCCACAAACATGATCTTTTAGTCTCCAACTTTCTATTTTCCCAAGGGTAACAGGAGAAACTGGACCCCAAAAGTTGTAGTCCAATTTGTCCTGAGTATGCTGATACCCCATATGTGGGAGAAAACTACTGTATGGGCACACGACAGGGCTCGGAAGGGAAGTAGTGACGTTTTGAATTGCAGACTTTGATGGAATGGTCTGCGGACGTCATGTCGCGTTTGGAGAGCCCCTGATGTTGTGAAGACTCTGAAGGTGACTTCTGAGCTGGGGCTCCCTCCGGTGGTTGCTGAGGGTATTAAACCAATTGCTGAATGGCTTTCAGCTGGCTCTGAATGGTCTGATATAAGTGACCTGAGTTCCCATCAGCATTGCCGGTAATCAATTGTTCTTCCTGGTCTTGCTTGGAGCTCATCTTGCATACCTGCTCTCATTCAGATAAGTGATTTGCTGTTTTTTTTCCTCTGGTTGGATTTTCCTTGCTGGTTTGCTGCTTAGCAGTAGACTTCAGCCTCGTCCCTTTTAGGGCCTGGCGCTGCAATTGAGCTCAGTTTATGTTTGCACTTTTGCTCTGTTCCTGTGGCACTTTTATTTGCTGAATTGCTGTGTGTTACACCAGAGATCTGATTTAGGTGGTAGAGATTGTGTGATCTCAGGTTTTTTGTTAATCAGAAGTGTTGGTATTTTTGTCAGGGTTTTTTTTGGGTTGCAGTCAGAATTCTTTCCTATACTTTTCTATCTAGACAGAATTGGGCCCAGCGTTTGCTCATTCTATTTTCTGTCTGTGTTCGTATTTTCTTCTTGTCTAACCGCCATTACATGTTTGGGGGCTTCCTATTTCTTTGGGGGTTCTGCTACGAGGCAGTCAGTTTTTATCCTTCTGCCTTCAGGTGTAGCTATCTCTCCGGCTGTGACGAGGCGTCTAGGATCACCGTAGGTACGCTCCATGGCTACTTCTAGTGTTGCGGTTAGTTTAGGGTACTGCAACCCAATAGTTTCCAGTCTCTCTGGTGTATTGCTACTTTGCTATTTTTGCTATTTCTCCTCAGCTACCGAAACATAACACTCTGATGTGCCTAAACAGTGGAAACCCCCCACAAGTGAGCCCATTTTGTAAAATAGACCACCCCAGGAACTTATCTAGATGTGTGGTGAGCACTTTGAACCCCCAAGTGCTTCACAGAAGTTTATAACGTACGGCCGTAAAAAATAAAAATATTTTTTTTTTACAAAAATGATTTTTCGCCCCCAATATTTTATTTTCACAAGGGTAACAGGAGAAATTGGACCCTAAAAGTTGTTGTCCAATTTGTCCTGAGTACGCTGATACCCAATATGTGGGAGAAAACTACTGTATGGGCACACGTCGGGGCTCGGAAGGGAAGTAGTGACGTTTTGGATTGCAGACTTTGATGGAATGGTCTGAGGGCATCATGTCGCATTTGGAGAGCCCCTGATGTGCCTAAACAGTGGAAACCCCCCACAAGTGACCCCATTTTGGAAAATAGACCCCACAAGGAACTTATCTAGATGTGTGGTGAGCGCTATGAAGCCCCAAGTACTTCACAGAAGTTTATAACATACAGCCGTAAAAAAAAATCATTGTTTGATTGCGGTGTGCCAGGGGTTAATGTGTCGGGAGCGGTCCGTGACCGCTCCTGGCACATAGTGCCGGGTGTCAGCTGTGATAATCAGCTGACACCCAGCCACGATCAGCCGCGCTCCCCCTAGGAGCGCGGGCTATCGCTTCAGCGTACTATCCCGTCCATGGTCAGATTGTCACGGGTTTCATGGACGGGATAGTACGTCGGATGGCAGAGAGGGGTTAAACATTTCATACAACTCTCAATTATTAACCTGGCTTAAAGTCACCTTTCAATAGCAAGGTGGCCTTAACCCATTATTAACCCATTAGCCACCGCTACATGGCAATGGGAATAGACGGGCTAAGTGCCAGAAAGGGCGCATCTAATTATAGATTTGCCTTTTCTGGGGTGGCTGGGGGCAGATGTTAGTAGCCGGGGGGGCACAAAATAAATGCACCCTCCCTAGGCTATTATTATCTGCCCCCACTCGCTGGCTTTCCCTGTCTTGTGGAGAACATACCGTGGGAGCCCACGCATTTTTTTTTCAACGAATTTACACATTTAATTAACCCCTACATGTATGAAATTTTGCACACATACGCTCATGTAATTGTTAGTGAAAACCATATATCAAACTACATGAAATGAAATGGTTTACTGTATGTAAACCATGTGTCATTTCATGTCGGGTTCTGTAATTTCACAAAAGCCGGCAATTGAATTAGCGGCTATTATACTATGTAGAAGTGTTTGAACTGTAACTATATATATATATATATATATATATATGTCTCAATGACATGTATATATATATATTCTATGTGTATATATCTATTCTTTCTTTTGTGATGTTAAAACTGTCATTGGGATCCATTATATGTCAGTTTTGCAAGCCATACGGATGCCATACGGATGCTTACATGCGCAAAATACGCAGCCACACCTTGACCACGGATGAAATATGGATAAATGTGCCGGCAACATTTCTGTGTAATACGGCAGTACAATACGGTCCGTTTTTTTCTACTGTGATTGTGACGCCGGCCTAATTAAGTCAGATGTATCCAAACACATGACATCATCATATGGGCAGTCCAGAATTGTTTAAAGGCATAGTAATCTTAGGGTATGTTTCCACGGTCAGGAAACAGTCCGGATTAGCTGCGTGTTTGACGCTGTGCGTTGGCGCAGCGTCAAACACGCAGCGTCCAGATGTTACAGCATAGTGGAGGGGATTTCAAGAAATCCAGTCTCCACTATGCTGCAAAACACGCAGACGGAAGACCTGCGTTTCCTGACATACGGCTCGTCTTTTTAGACCGCAGCATGTCCTATTCCCTTGCGGCGACGCTGCGGCGCCGCAAGGGAAATAACACAGGGCTATGTAGCCCTGCGGTCATTCCGCATGTGTTCCGGATGTGTTCCATGAACACATCCGTAATGAGCGCGCGTTCAGAAGGGGGCGGGGCTTTGGGCGGAGCCGACTTTCCGCTCCGTCCAAAGCGCTGTGTTTCCGGAACGTGAAAACACAGCCTTAAAGTATGTAAACTTTTGACTTGCAGTAAGTAATAAAAATGCCTTAAAACATTCTCTCTCTCATTATTCTGGTATTCAGCAAATGTTAATAATTATGGGAATCCTAATTGACCTAAAAAGGGGAAAGGTTTATTCTCATTTCATGTCAGATATTGAGAAAAACATGCAGATGTGTCTTTTTATATAGTGTATGTAAACTTCTGGTTTCAATTGTACATGTAATCTGAACCCAAAAAACACTGCGGGCGTTTTGAACGCAGCTATTTTAATGTCAAGAGTAGGATTGAGCATTCCGATACCGAAACCCGGTTCCGATACCTGAAATCCAATGTAAGTCTATGGGAACAAAATATTGGAATATTTTTACTTCCGATATTTTGTTCCCATAGACTTACATTGGATTTCAGGTATCGGAACCGGGTTTCGGTATCGGAATGCTCAACCCTAGTCAAGAGAGTAGATTTTGGTGGTAAAAAAAACCACAGCAAAAATGCTGGTGTGAACATAGTCTAAAACATTACACTGACAAATTGCTGGGAATCCATTTACTTAAAGGGGTATTCTCAAGTTTGGAACTTATCGCCTGGCCTTATAATAGATTACTTCTTAATCACTGGGGGTCTGACCTCTGTGGCCCCCACCTATCTCAAAAAAGAGCCCCATGTGAATGGAGTGGTGGTCGATAATGCGCACTGCTACTCCAGTGGACCCCCAGTGATCAGTAAGTTATACCGCCTATCCCATAAATAAGGGATAATTTCAAAACTTGAGAGAACCCCTTTAATACAATTGAATAAATTATTTTGACGTCTTATTTTGTTGCTTAGGCCGGCGTCACACTTGCGAGTTTGATGCGAGTAAGTCGCACGACTTTCTCTCATCAACACCCGGCACGGCCGCCCGCTCTCGGACCCGAGTGCGCGGCTGTATAGAAATACATGCAGCCGTACACTCGGGTCCGAGAGCGGGCGGCCGTGTCGGGTGTTGATGCGAGAAAGTCGTGCGACTTACTCGCATCAAACTTGCAAGTGTGATGCCGGCCTGCAAGTAATATCCAGATTTTAGATGTTTAGAGCACAGAATTAAAGGGGGTTTCCAGAACCATGTCCCACAAGGGGTGGGAAACTCATCTAGCAGACATTGCAGTATACCCTGTGAGAATAACCCCATTAGCCACATACTGTCTTCACTACATATGGCTAAATCTGTGCACAACTGGGTAACGGAGAAACACTTCATCACACATGGTTAGTTAGAGACATTTTTTTCGGGAGGATGATGGTATTTTTAAGCGTTATTTGAAGTGGCTTTTTCCATATGCTTTTTTACAGTCTTCTGACTTGACAGAGTCAAGTTTTGAGTTGATTCCACAAGGAAGTTTCATGTTGCTGCTTTTTTTTTTAAACTTTTCAAGGTTTTTAAAACTTTGTTAAAATAGATGCTTAGAAAAGTTCTTGTATGAACAGCAAAGTGAATTTTGTATGGAAATCTATGGTGCGGCTCAACTCTGAAATCCTTGTATAACATCTCGGCGTGAACATTTGTGCATGCGACGTCTTTTTCTGGCAAACACAATGAGATTTTCAAGAGGAAAATGCTTCAGAAAAGGTTGTCAGCGACTGTTTTTATTGTTTTTTTGGTCTATTCCTGGGTGCTTTTTGAATGTCTTTGTCTGTCGGCAGGTTTTTTTTGGAGCATTTTACCAATGATTTTGGGGCGTCTTTTGTGCTGGGGTTTTTCTGGACGATGCCTGGTCAGTGGTCACCTTTGGAGATTTCCTCTTGACTTGTGTTGTAAAGTATGGCCGGTGTCACACTTGCGAGAAACTCCCACGATTCTCGTGCGAGTCTCTCGCATGAACACCCTGAGCTGCCGCCGACACTAGGACCGGAGCGTGCGGCTGCATAGAAA
>JARQOD010008772.1:0-34225 GCA_033576555.1 Oophaga sylvatica
AATGCCCCCTTGTAACCGTCACCTTCCTTGATATAAACAGATCCTCGGAGAGATATTTGTATTTTCCCCTCATATACTTATACATGGTTATTAGATCGCCCCTCAGTCGTCTTTTTTCTAGACTAAATAATCCTAATTTTGCTAATCTCTCTGGGTATTGTAGTTCCCCCATCCCATTTATTAATTTTGTTGCCCTCCTTTGTACTCACTCTAGTTCCATTATATCCTTCCTGAGCACCGGTGCCCAAAACTGTACAGTATTCCATATGCGGTCTAACCAGGGATTTGTACAGAGGCAGTATAATGATCTCATCATGTGTATCCAGACCTCTTTTAATGCACCCCATGATCCTGTTTGCCTTGGCAGCCGCTACCTGGCACTGGGTGCTCCAGGTAAGTTTATCATTAACTAGGATCCCCAAGTCCTTCTCCATATCAGATTTACCCAGTAGTTTCGCGTTCAGTGTGTAGTGGTGATACGGATTCCTTCTTCCCATTTGTATACACAGTGGTGGCGAAAAGTATTGGCACCCCTGCAATTCTGTCAGATAATACTCAGTTTCTTCCTGAAAATGATTGCAATCACAAATTATTTGCTATTTTTATCTTCATTTAATTTGCTTGCAAGGAAAAAACACAAAAGAGAATGAAGCAAAAATCAAATCCTTGATCATTTCACACAAAACTCCAAAAATGGGCCAGACAAAAGTATTGGCACCCTCAGCCTAATACTTGGTTGCACAACCTTTAGCCAAAATAACTGCGAATAACCGCTTCCGGTAACCATCAATGAGTTTCTTACAATGCTCTGCTGGAATTGTAGACCATTCTTCTTTGGCAAACTGCTCCAGGTCCCTGATATTTGAAGGGTGCCTTCTTCAAACTGCCATTTTGAGATCTCTCCACAGGTGTTCTATGGGATTCAGGTCTGGACTCATTGCTGGCCACCTTAGAAGTCTCCAGTGCTTTCTCTCAAACCATTTTATAGTGCTTTTGGAAGTGTGTTTTGGGTCATTGTCCTGCTGGAAGACCCATGACCTCTGAGGGAGACCCAGCTTTCTCACACTGGACACTACATTATGCTGCAAAAATTGTTGGTAGTCTTCAGACTTCATAATGTCATGCAAACGGTCAAGTAGTCCAGTGCAAGAGGCAGCAAAGCAACCCCAAAACATCAGGGAACCTCCTCCATGTTTGACTGTAGGGACCATGTTCTTTTCTTTGAATGCCTCTTTTTCCTGTACACTCTATGTTGATGGTTTTTCCCAAAAAAGCTCGACTTTTGTCTCATCTGACCACAGAACATTCTTCCAAAACGTTTTAGGCTTTCTCAGGTAAGTTTTGGCAATCTCCAGCCAGGCTTTTTTATGTCTCGGGGTAAGAGTGGGGTCTTCCTGGGTATCCTACCATACAGTCCCTTTTCATTCAGACGCTGATGGATAGTACAGGTTGACACTGTTGCACCCTCGGACTGCAGGGCAGCTTAAACTTGTTTGGATGTTAGTTGAGGTTCTTTATCCACCATCTGCACAATCTTGCGTTGAAATCTCTCGTCAATTTTTCTTTTCCTTCTACATCTAGGGAGGTTAGTCACAGTGCCATGGGCTTTAAACTTCTTGATGACACTGCGCACGGAAGACACAGGAACATTCAGGTCTTTGGAGATGGACTTGCAGCCTTGACAGTTCTTTGGTCTTCTTTCTTTTCTCCATACTCAATGAGGTACACACAAGGACACAGGACAGAGGTTGAGTCAACTTTAATCCATGTTAACTGGCTGCAAGTGTGATTTAGTTATTGCCAACACCTGTTAGGTGCCACAGGTAAGTTACAGGTGCTGGTGAATACACAAATTAGAGAAGCATCACATGATTTTTCAAACAGTGCCAATACTTTTGTCCACTGTTATGTTACGGTAGCTGAGGAGTGCAGGCAAAAAAGGAAATACACCAGAGCAGTTGGAATCTATGAGATTGCAGTACCCTGACTAACCACAGCAACTAGAGGCAGCCGTGGAGCGTTCCTACGTTGGTCCTAGACGCCTCGTCACAGCCTGAGAAACTAACTACACCTAAAGATAGAAATAGGAAAGCTATCTGCCCCGTAGCAGAACCCAAAGATAATAGAAAGCCCCCAAACATGTAATGGCGGTTAGACAAGAGGAAATACTGACACAGAAAGAAAATAGTATGAGCAAACGCTGGGGCCCAAACTATCTAAATAGAAAAGGACAGGAAGGGTACTTACTGCAATCCCAGAAAACCCTGAAAAACACCAACTCTGCTAATTTCAAAATCACCTGAGATCACACGACCTCTACCACCTAAATTAGTTCTCTGGTGTAACAAAAACAGCAGCCACTGAAAAAACTGGAAAAAGCAAAAGTACAAAACACAGTGGCTGAACTAAACTGAGAGGGCAAAAGCCCCCGGAGGGGACCCAGAAGGCCCCCACAGAAGTGCAGGACCAAATGCAAAAATATAACAAAAACACAAAATAAGAAATTGTCTTATCTGATAGCAGGAGATGCAGACACGACACAGCAGGCTACAAGGGAAACTGGAAAGAAGGATTAAGACCAGAACAATTGATCACCGGCAACCCTGATGGGAAAATGATTCCCTTAAATAAGACCAATCAGTAACACCTGATTCCCAGTCCTCACAATCCTCACTAATACCGCTTGTAACCACCAGAGGGAGCCTCTGCTCAGAACTCATCTCAAACCCATTCACAACAGTACCCCCCCCTTGAGGAGGGGTCACCGAACCCTCATTTGAGCAACCAGGTCGGTCAGGATGAGTTCTATGATACGCACGGATAAGTCTCCTAGCATGGATGTCCGAAGCAAACACCCAAGAATTATCTTCCTGACCATAACCTCTCCATTTAACCAAATACTGGAGTCTTCGTCTAGAAAAACGAGAATCCAATATTTTCTCAACCACATACTCCAGATTGCCCTCAACCAAAACAGGGTCAGGAGGCACAGCAGCAGGAACCACTGGCTCAACAAACCTCTTCAACAAGGACTTGTGGAACACGTTATGGATCTTAAATGTCCCTGGAAGAAGCAAACGAAAAGAAACAGGATTAATAATCTCCATGATCTTATAAGGTCCAATGAACCTAGGCTTAAATTTAGGAGATGCTACTCTCATAGGAATATTCTTTGAGGACAACCAGACCAAGTCCCCCACTTTAAACCGAGGACCATCAGTCCTATGCCGGTTAGCAAACCGCTGGGCCTTCTCCTGAGAGAGGGACAACCTCTCCACTACCTGGTCCCAAATCTGCTGCATACGCTCAACAACAGAGTCAACACCTGGACAGACAGAAGCCTCCGTCTGTCCTGAAGAAAATCGAGGGTGAAACCCAGAATTACAGAAAAACGGAGACATCAAAGTGGCAGAGCTAGCCCTATTATAAGAGCAAACTCAGCCAAAGGCAAAAAAGAGACCCAGTCATCCTGATCAGCAGACACAAAGCATCTTAGATAAGTCTCCAATGTCTGGTTTGTTCTCTCAGTTTGACCATTGGTCTGAGGATGAAATGCCGAGGAGAAAGACAATTGAACACCCAGTTTAGCACAAAAAGTCCTCCAAAATCTGGAAACAAACTGGACTCCTCTGTCAGACACAATGTTCTCAGGAATGCCGTGTAAACGAACCACGTGCTGAAGGAACAACGGCACCAATTCAGAGGAGGAAGGCAACTTAGGTAATGGCACAAGATGTATCATTTTGGAAAACCTATCACAAATTACCCAGATGGTGGTCATTCTCTGAGAAACAGGAAGATCGGAAATGAAATCCATAGAGATATGGGTCCATGGTCTCTTGGGCACAGGCAATGGCATCAACAAACCACTAGAGCGAGAGCAAGGCTTGGAGCGAGAGCAAGTCCCGCAGGACTGCACAAATTCCCTGACATCGCGAGACAAGGTAGGCCACCAAAAGGACCGACTAACCAAGTCTCTGGTACCAAAAATTCCGGGATGCCCAGCCAATGCGGAACAATGAATCTCAGACATCACACTCTTTTTCCATTGGTCCGGGACAATTTTCCAACAGGGCAGCGCTCGGGCCTATCCTCCTGACACCCCTCCAGAGCAAGTCTCAAATTGGGCGAGATGGCGGAAAGAACTACACCCTCCTTCAAAATAACAGAGGGATCAGATAGCTCAGGAGAGTCCGCAAGGAAACTCCTCGAGAGGGCATCCGCCTTAACATTCTTAGTGCCAGGAAGAAAGGAAACCACAAAATTAAAACGTGTGAAAAACAAGGCCCACCTGGCCTGTCTAGGATTGAGTCGCTTGGCAGATTCCAGATAGACCAGATTCTTATGGTCCGTAAGGACCACCACCTGATGTTTGGCTCCCTCCAGCCAATGTCTCCACTCTTCAAAAGCCCACTTCATGGCCAATAACTCCCGATTACCCACGTCATAATTACGTTCAGTAGGAGAAAATTTTCGAGAGAAAAAGGCACAAGGGTTACTTTTAGAGGTCTCTGGATCTTTTTGGGACAAAACGGCACCTGCCCCAATTTCAGAGGCATCAACCTCCACCTGAAATGGCAGAGAAACATCAGGCTGCCGTAGAACAGGAGCAGAAGTGAATCTCTGCTTAAGTTCCTGAAACGCAGAGACTGCCTCAGGAGGCCAATTCACCACATCAGAACCCTTTCTGGTCAAATCAGTTAATGGTTTAACAATAACAGAGAAATTACCAATAAATTTACGATAAAAATTGGCAAAACCCAAAAATCTCTGAAGAGCCTTTAATGAAGTAGGTTGGACCCAATCACAGATGGCCTGAACCTTGACCGGGTCCATTTCAATAACAGATGGGGACAAAATGAATCCCAGAAATGAGATCTTCTGTACGCCAAAAAGACACTTTGATCCCTTCACATACAGAGCATTCTCTCTCAAAATCTGGAATACAGTTCGAACATGTTTCACATGAGAGTCCCAGTCATTAGAAAAAATCAAGATATCATCCAAATAAACAATCAGAAACTTGTCCACAAAATCCCTGAAAATGTCATTCATGAAGGACTGGAAGACGGAAGGAGCATTAGTGAGCCCAAAGGGCATCACAAGGTACTCAAAATGCCCTTCAGGGGTATTGAATGCCGTCTTCCATTCATCCCCGTGCTTAATGCGAATAAGGTTATACGCCCCCCTGAGGTCAAGCTTGGTAAACCAAGTAGCGTTTTTCACCCTGGAAAACAGGTCAGAAATCAAGGGTAACGGGTATTGATATTTCACAGTAATATTGTTCAAGAGACGATAATCAATACACGGCCTTAATGAACCATCTTTTTTGGCCACAAAGAAAAAACCGGCACCTAAGGGTGAAGAGGATGGTCTGATATGACCCTTCTCCAATGATTCCTTGATATAAGACCGCATAGCGTCATGTTCAGGTACAGACAAGTTAAAAAGGCGACCCTTAGGGAATTTACTACCTGGCACTAATTCAATAGCGCAGTCATAGCTCCTATGGGGAGGTAAGGATGCAGATTTACTTTCGCTAAACACATCAGAAAAATCAAACAAAAAGTCAGGAACATCCTCAGCCTGGGGGAGGCAGAAAAAACAGGAGTGTTGGCACTAACACATTGGCAGCCCCAACTGGTTACAGACACAGATTTCCAATCCAAAACAGGATTATGAGACTGTAACCAAGGGAAACCCAGCACAATAATGTCATGCAGATTATATAGAACCAAAAATTTGCAGCACTCCTGGTGATCAGGTTCAACCCTCATTATCACCTGAGTAGAAAACTGGGTTTATTCTCAGCCAAAGGGGTAGAATCGATCCCCAGTAAAGGAATAGACTTCTGTAGGGGTATCAAGGAAAACCCACAACGTTTAGCAAAATCATAATCCATCAGGTTAATAGCTGCTCCAGAATCAACGAAAGCCTGAGCAGAAAATGAGGACAGAGAGCATATCAGAGTGACAGTTAATAAAAACTTAGTCTGAACACTACCCAAGTCAACTGAGCGTGCAAAATGTCTTCCCCGCTTAGGGCAGACTGAAATAGCATGAGAGGCATCACCACAGTAGAAACATAACCCATTGCGCTTTCGAAACTCATGACGCTGTGCCCCAGACACCACTCCATCACACTGCATGGGCTCAGCAGCTGGCTCACAAGGCAACACCACTCCACGCATACTTCTCCGCTCACGCAAACGTCTGTCAATTTGAATCGCCAATGACATAGAATCATTGAGACCAGAGGGGACAGGGAATCCCACCATAACATCCTTTACATTATCCGACAGACCCTTCCGGAAAAGGGCCGCCAAAGCGTCGTCATTCCATTTGGTCAGGACTGCCCACCTACGGAATCTCTGACAGTATAACTCAGCGTCATCAAGCCCCTGATTTAATGCCAACAAGGCTTTTTCAGCTTGATCAGTGACATTAGGCTCATCGTACAATAACCCCAAAGCCTGAAAAAATGCATCAACATCACTCAAAACAGGATCCCCAGGTATCAGGGAAAAAGCCCAATCCTGAGGATCGCCGCGCAGGAGAGAGATGATAATTTGAACCTGCTGCGCTGCGTTTCCTGAGGACTTAGGTTTTAAGGCAAGAAACAATTTACAATTATTTTTGAAATTCTGAAACTTAGCTCGATCCCCTAAAAACAAATCTGGCATGGGGATCCTAGGTTCCACAACAGGCAACCTAGCAAGATATGCAGCAATACTCTGAACCTCAGTGGCAAGCTGATCCACACGGCCAGACAACTGTGCAAACTCCATTGGGAGAAAAGATCCTCCCCAGCACCCAGAGATACAGAGGAAAAAAAAAAAAAATTGCAACAAACAGAAAAATATCTCTGACAACTTTTCTTCCTTCAAAATATTTTTTCCCTTCTGTGAGTACCATACAATTTTTATGGCCGGTGATACTGTTATGTTACGGTAGCTGAGGAGTGCAGGCAAAAAAGGAAATACACCAGAGCAGTTGGAATCTATGAGATTGCAGTACCCTGACTAACCACCGCAACTAGAGGCAGCCGTGGAGCGTTCCTACGTTGGTCCTAGACGCCTCGTCACAGCCTGAGAAACTAACTACACCTAAAGATAGAAATAGGAAAGCTATCTGCCCCGTAGCAGAACCCCAAAGATAATAGAAAGCCCCCAAACATGTAATGGCGGTTAGACAAGAGGAAATACTGACACAGAAAGAAAATAGTATGAGCAAACGCTGGGGCCCAAACTATCTAAATAGAAAAGGACAGGAAGGGTACTTACTGCAATCCCAGAAAACCCTGAAAAACACCAACTCTGCTAATTTCAAAATCACCTGAGATCACACGACCTCTACCACCTAAATTAGTTCTCTGGTGTAACAAAAACAGCAGCCACTGAAAAAACTGGAAAAAGCAAAAGTACAAAACACAGTGGCTGAACTAAACTGAGAGGGCAAAAGCCCCCGGAGGGGACCCAGAAGGCCCCCACAGAAGTGCAGGACCAAATGCAAAAATATAACAAAAACACAAAATAAGAAATTGTCTTATCTGATAGCAGGAGATGCAGACACGACACAGCAGGCTACAAGGGAAACTGGAAAGAAGGATTAAGACCAGAACAATTGATCACCGGCAACCCTGATGGGAAAATGATTCCCTTAAATAAGACCAATCAGTAACACCTGATTCCCAGTCCTCACAATCCTCACTAATACCGCTTGTAACCACCAGAGGGAGCCTCTGCTCAGAACTCATCTCAAACCCATTCACAACAGTCCACCCCCTTTTTTAGGTTTGGTGTGGAATTATATCCAATTTGGCTTTAGGTCAATTCTTTTTGTGTTTTTTCATTGAAGACAAATTAAATAAAGATAATAATACCAAATAATTTGTGTTTGCAATCATTTTCAGGAAGAAACTGAGTATTATCTGACAGAATTGCAGGGGTGCCAATACTTTTGGCCACCACTGTAACCTTACATTTATCATTGTTAAATCGCATCTGCCACCTTTCGGCCCAAGTTTCCAACTTATTCATATCCATATGTAGCAGAATACTATCTTCTCTTAAATTGACTGCTTTACATAGTTTTGCATCATCTGCAAATATTGACATTTTACTCTGTAAACCTTCTACCAGATCGTTAATATGTTGAAGAGAATAGGTCCCAACACCGACCCCTGCGGTACCCCACTGGTCACAGCGACCCAGTTAGAGAATATACCATTTATAACCACCCTCTGCTTTCTATCACTAAGCCAGTTACTTACCCATTTACACACATTTTTCCCCAGACCCAGCATTCTCATTTTGTGTACCAACCTCTTGTGTGGCACGGTATCAAATGCTTTGGAAAAATCAAGATATACTACATCCAATGACTCACCTTGGTCCAGTCTATAGCTTACCTCTTCATAAAAATTGATTAGATTGGTTTGACGGGAGCGATTCCTCATAAACCCATGCTGATATGGAGTTAAACAGTTATTTTCATTGAGATAATCCAGAATAACATCACTCAGAAACCCTTCAAATATTTTACCAACAACAGAGGTTAAACTTACTGGCCTATAACTTCCAGGTTCACTTTTAGAGCCATTTATGAATATTGGTACCACACTTGCTATGCGCCAGTCCTGTGTAACAGACCCCGTCGCTGTTGATATCTAAATATAAGAAATAATGGTTTGTCTATTACATTACATAGTTCCGGACCTGGAGATGCCTATTTTAATCTTATTTAGCCGGTTTCGCACCTCTTCTTGGGTTAGATTGGTGACCCTGAATGTAGGGTTTTCGTTGTCTCCCGGCATTTCACCTAGCATTTCATTTTCCACCATGAAGGTGTTTAATATATTAGCTGTTTCCTCGTCATCTACAACCATTCTTTCCTCACAATTTTTTAAGGGGCCTACACTTTCACTTTTGATTCTTTTAGTATTGATATAGTTGAAGAACAGTTTGGGATTAGTTTTACTCTCCTTAGCAATGTGCTCCTCTGTTTCCTTTTTGGCAGCTTTAACCCCTACCATTTGATGTACTATCCCGTCCATGTGACCTGGGACTTAATTTGCAAAGACGGTATAGTACGTTAGTCGATCGGCCGCTCTCTCGGGGGAGCGCGGCCAGGTGTCAGCTGACCAACATTTTGACCCCCGGCACACTGCGATCAAACATGATCGCAGTGTTCCGGCGGCTGCAAAGGGGCTGACAGCCCATCTGCTTTTGGATCGGAGAACCCACGGCTTGCCACGGGGTCCCAATCGCTGCCATGGAGATCCGATTTCGTCACAACGACATCCGGGTCTCTAGGCCTGAGGGACTTCCTGTCATGCGCAGTGATGACCAGGAGGTCTCTCAGGTCAGAGTTATAGAAAAAATAATAAAAATATTTATTCTTCAAAACACGAGACAACTGGAGTAGTTTGCTCTTGAGGAGTGGGACAAAATACCTGATACCTTTTGAGAGATGCTGAAGTCTCATTGACAGTTATAGGAATCGTTTGATTGCAGCAATTTCCTCAAAAGGTTGTACAACACAATATTAAGTTAAGGGTACCATCATTTCTGTTCAGGTCTATTGCATAAGTTTTATTTTAAAAAAAAATTCTATGGAAGCATGGTTGAAAAGCAATATGTGACTTTCATTTGCTCATTTTCATAGATTTTTGATTTGTTATTACTTTGTCAGATTCAAGTTATTTCTGTCACCATTGTGGGTTTTTCTCTGTCATTAAACGAGGAGTACCAACAAGTTTGATAATGTGTGTAGGAAGTTTGCTGTTAGATTTATCACTAATTTGACTTGTTTATAATTTATTTCAGTTCTTCACTACGAAAAGTGAAACTCATTATATAGTCATTACATACATAGTGATCTATTTCAAGTGTTTATTTCCGTTTATGTTGATGATTATGGCTTACAGCTAATGAAAGACCAAGAGTCATTATCTCAGTAAATTAGAATAATTAACAAAAAAAAAAACCTGCCAAGGCTTCCTAAGCATCTAAAAAGGTCCCTTAGTCTGTTTCAGTAGGCTCCACAATCATGGGGAAGACTGCTGACTTGATAGATGTCCAGAAGGCAGTTATTGAAACACTCCAAAAAGGAGGGTAAGTCACAAAAGGTCATTGCTAAAGAAGCTGGCTGTTTATAGAGTGCTGTATCCAAGCATATTAATGGAAGGTTGAGTGGAGGGAAGAAGTGCGGTAGAAAAAGGTGCACAAGCAACCGGGATAATCGCAGCATTGAAAGGATTGTTAAGAAAAGGCAATTCAAAAATTTTGGGGAGATTCACAAGGAGTGAACTGCTGCTTGAGTCATTGCTTCAAGAGCCACCCACACACACACACACACACACACAAAATCCAGGACATGGACTACAAGTGTCGCATTCCTTATGTCAAGCAACTCATGATCAATAAACAAGGCCAGAAGAGTCTTACCTGGGCCAAGGAGAAAATGAACTAGACTGTTGCTCAGTCATCCGTGTTGTGTTGTTTTCAGAGGAAACTAAATTTTGCATTTCATTTGGAAATCAAGGTCTTAGAGTCTGGAGGAAAAGTGCTGCTTGAGGTGTAGTGTGATGTATCTACAATCAGTAATGGTTTGGGGATCCATGTCATCTGCTGTTGTAGGTCCACGGTGTTTTATCAAGACCAAAGTCAGGGCAGCAGTCTACCATGAAAGCACTTCATGATTCCCTCTGCTGACCAGCTTTTTGTATGTGAAAATTTAATTCTCCAACAGGACTTGGCATTTGTCCACACTGCCAAAAGTACCAATTCCCGGTTTAAAAACAACAGTATCTCTGTGATTAATTGGCCTGCAAACTCACCTGACCTTAACCCCATAGAGAATCTATGGGGTATTGTTAAGAGGAAGATGAGAGACAACAGACCCAACAAAGCAGACAAGCTGAAGGCTGCTATCAAAGCAACCTGGGCTTCCATAACACCTCAGCAGTGCCACAGGCTCATAACCTCCATGACACGCTGCATTGATGCAACAACCGATGCAAAAGGAGCCCTGAATAAGTATTGAGTGCATTTACTGAACATACATTTCAGTAGGCCAACATTTCAGATTTTAAAGTCATTTTTCAAGCTGGCATTATAACGTATTCTAATTTACTGAAATAAGGACTCCTGGGATTTCATTAGCTGTAAGCCATAATCATCAACATTACAGAAATAAACACTTGAACTAGATCACTCTGTTTGTAATGACTATCTAATATACGAGTTTCACTTTGAGTTTTTGCATTAAAGAACTGAAAAAAAAACTTGATGATATTCTAGTATTTTGAGAAGCACCTGTAACACACACACATATATATATATATATATATATATATATATATATATATATATATATATATATATATATATATATATAAATACACACATATATACACACAGTACAGACCACACTTCACAGGTGTGCCCTGCCAGGTTTAATCAGTGTGATTTCTTGCCTTATAAATTGGGTTGGGACCATCAGTTGTGTTGTGCAGAAATCTGGTGGATACACAGCTGATAGTCCTACTGAATAGACTGTTAAAATATGTATTATGACAAGAAAAAAAGCTAAGTAAAGAAAAACGAGTGGCCATCATTACTTTAAGAAATGAAGGTCAGTCAGTCTGAAAATTGGGAAAACTTTGAAAGTGTCCCCAATTGCAGCTGCAAAAACCATCAAGCGCTACAAAGAAACTGGCTCACATGAGGACTGCCCCAGGAAGGGAAGACCAAGAGTCACCTCTGCTTCTGAGGATAAGTTTATCCGAGTAAACAGCCTCAGAAATCGCAGGTTAACAGCAGCTCAGATATGAGACCAGGTCAATGCCACACAGAGTTCTAGCAGCAGACACATCTCTACAACAACTGTTAAGAGGAGACTTTGTGCAGCTGGCCTTCAAGGTAAAACAGCTGCTAGGAAACCACTGCTAAGGACCACTGCTAAGGACAGGCAACAAGCACAAGAGACTTGTTTGGGCTAAAGAATACAAGGAATGGACATTAGACCAGTGGAAATCTGTTCTTTGGTCTGATGAGTCCAAATTTGAGATCTTTGGTTCCAGCCACCGTGTCTTTGTGCGATGCAGAAAAGGTGAACGGATGGACTATACAAGCCTGGTTCCCACCATGAAGCATGTAGGAGGAGGTATGATTGTGTGGGGGTGCTTTGCTGGTGACACTGTTGGGGATTTATTCAAAATTGAAGGCATACTGAACCAGCATGGCTACCACAGCATCTTGCAGAGGCATGCTATTCCATTCGGTTTGCGTTTAGTTGGACCATCATTTATTTTTCAACAGGACAATGACCCCAAACACACCTCCAGGCTGTGTAAGGGCTATTTGACCAAGAAGGAGAGTGATGGGGTGCTACGCCAGATGACCTGGCCTCCACAGTCACCAGACCTGAACCCAATCGAGATGGTTTGGGGTGAGCTGGAGCACAGAGTGAAGGCAAAAGGGCCAACAAGTGCTAAGCATCTCTGGGAACTCCTTCAAGACTGTTGGAAGACCATTTCCAGTGACTACCTCTTGAAGCTCATCAAGAGAATGCCAAGAGTGTGCAAAGCAGTTATCAAAGCAAATATAAAATAACACACACACACACACACACACACACACACACATATACAGTACAGACCAAAAGTTTGGACACACCTTCTCATTCAAATATTTTTCTGTATTTTCATGACTATGAAAATTGTAGAATCACACTGAAGGCATCAAAACTGTGAATTAACACATGTAGAATTTTACAAAAAAGTGTGAAACAACTGAAAATATTACTTATATTCTAGGTTCTTCAAAGTAGCCACCTTTTGCTTTGATTACTGCTTTGCACGCAGAAAGGTGAACGAATGGACTCTACATGCCTGGTTCCCACCGTGTAGCATGGAGGAGGTGGTGTGATGGTGTGGGGTGCTTTGCTGGTGACACTGTTGGGGATTTATTCAAAATTGAACGCATAGTGAACCAGCATGGCTAACAGCATCTTGCAGCAGCATGCTATTCCATCCGGTTTGCGTTTAGTTGGACCATCATTTATTTTTCAACAGGACAATGACCCCAAACACACCTCCAGACTGTGACCAAGAAGGAGAGTGATGGGGTGCTATGCCAGATGACCTGGCCTCCACAGTAACCAGACCTGAACCCAATCGAAATGGTTTGGGGTGAGCTGGACCGCTCACCACTTCAATTTTGAATAAATCCCCAACAGTGTCACCAGCAGAGCACCCCCACACCATCACACCACCTCCTCCATGCTTCAAGGTAGGAACTAGGCATGTAGAGTCCAGCCGTTCACCTTTTCTGCGTGAAAAGCAGTAATCAAAGCAAAAGGTGGCTACTTTGAAGAACCTAGAATATAAGACATATTTTCAGTTGTTTCACACTTTTTTATAAAGTGTAATGTATAATTCCACATGTGTTAATTGTCATGTGTGCATCGCCACGAAGATCGTCGCGGTTGCACATTCTGACTTCTCACAGCTGAGTTGCTGTTTCTTTGTGTTTGGCAGTTAGGGAGTTAATTCTGTCTGTGCTCAGTTCTGGGACTGGGTGCAGTTTCTCCCGGCTGCAATTAATTATTTGTTGATTGGTTTCCTTTAAATCTCTGGTTGTCTGTGTTGGGAGTTGCCAGTGAAATTCTTCATGCAGACCACAGATAGGATTGTATCTGTATAGACTTAAGTTAAAGAGCTCCTTAGTTGTTTTAAGCTCACCTTGCTTAAAGTTTAATATCCCAGATCATTTATGTTCCTTCTGTGTTTGAGTGTGTATGCAAGTCTGTGTTTTCTCCAGTCTGTCTTATATGTCTAATCTGTGTATTTAGCAGAGATCAGCCCATATCCCTTTGGTGGTAATCAGAATCCTTCTTAGGACTGATTACAGGGTTCAGGGACTGATAGGAGACAGGGTTAGGCTGGAGACTTGGACCTCTGAACCATTATCAGTACCTCCAAGGTGAGGGATTAGTTAGGACCCCAGTTTAGGGTCAGGTTAGACCCCCGGTCCTCCTCTTTCCTGTGACAGTGTATCAAGTCCTCAAGATTAACCCTGAGTTCAACGGATATCGTGTCAGGTAAATCTATTCTATATTTACATGCTGATGTTGCTAATCTATATGTTGTATAGAGTGTTGTTCTTTTAAGAATAGTTTACTGACATCGTACACATATCATAAGACCGCGTGACATTTTCACTGGCCCATAAAATTATTCCCAGTTGCCATGGATCCAGTAGCCCAGCTGGCTCTGCAGTTGCAGGGATTATCCATGGAGCTGACGGACATTAAGTCCAAAGTTTTGTCTCCCTCGGAGCAAACCAGATTTGAACCTAAAGTAGCTCTCCCGGACAGGTTCACTGGTGGGCGAGACAAATTTTTTACCTTCAGGGAAGCATGTAAATTGTATTTTCGGCTTCGGCCTCGATCATCAGGGAGTGAAGAGCAGAGAGTGGGAATTGTTATCTCGCTCCTACAAGGGGACCCTCAATCCTGGGCCTTCTCCCTTCCTCCGGGATCCCCGGCTCTACAGTCAGTAGATCGATTTTTTACTGCCCTGGGTTTGGTATATGATGACCCAGATCGGGTCTCTCTTGCTGAGACAAAATTACGTAAGATACAGCAGGGAGATCGTCCGGCGGAGGAATTTGCTTCTGAGTTCCGTAGATGGGCCACAGATACTCAGTGGAATGACCCAGCTCTTAGGAGCCAGTTTTGTCATGGGCTTTCTGACAAATTAAAGGACGTTTTGGCTCAGTATGATTCTCCTCCATCACTGGAGGCTGCTATGGCCCTAGCTATCCGTACTGATAGACGGCTCCGGGAGAGGTGCGAGGTAACTCCGCCCCCTGTTGTTACTCCACCTACTACTAAAGTCCCTTATGTTGAGGTTCCCCTTGTCTGTTCGGAGGAGCCTATGCAGTTGGGAGGGACATCATTTCGTAGGAGGGGATTGGCGGTACGCCGCAGGACTAGAAGGTGTTTCTTCTGCGGGAAAGAGGGACATTTTGTTGGGGGATGTCCATCCCGTGCCTTGTTGAGCAAAAAGTCGCCGGAAAACTGTTAATCCCAGGTTGTGTGGTGGACGACAACCTGGGAGTATGTATTTCGTCCGCTAGTTCTTCTCAGTTCCTTGTACCAGTGGAGGTGGTGGTTGGTACGAGAGTGGAGAGATTTTCTGTTCTTCTTGATAGTGGGTCCGGGGCTAATCTGGTTGACGCTCAGTTTGCTCAGGCTCAAGGTATGCATCTGAGTGTATTGGTCAAACCGATCCCTATATTCTCCATTGACGCCAGGCCTCTCGGCCAAGGTAGCTTTGTTCATGAGGTTCATAACATTGACCTTCGGGTAGGGGCAATACATAGGGAACTATTATCTTGTTATGTGTTGGAGGGTCTACCTACTCCTATTGTGTTGGGACTTCCTTGGTTGGTTAAACATAACCCTGTGATTAATTGGCAGTCCAGAGATATAAGCCAATGGGGGGAGTTTTGCAAAAGTAACTGCATGAACACAGTCATCAGTGCAGTCGTGCCTAGTACTTTGCCTCCTTTTTTGGAGGACTTTGGGGATGTGTTCTCTGAGGAGGGGTGTCAGGAGTTGCCTCCTCATCGCGTGTATGACTGCTCTATTAATTTACTTCCTGATGCTAAGTTACCTAAAGCTAGGTTATATAACCTTTCTGGTCCTGAGAGGCAGGCTATGAAAGATTATATTTCGGAAAGTCTGGCCAAAGGGCATATTAGACCTTCATCTTCCCCAGTGGCCGCGGGTTCTTCTTTGTGAAGAAAAAAGATGGAGGCCTACGCCCTTGCTTGGATTTCCGTGAACTTAATCGGATTACTGTTCGAGATCCGTATCCACTCCCTCTGATTCCTGATCTCTTCAATCAAATTGTTGGCGCCAAATGGTTCTCTAAATTGGATCTCAGGGGGGCGTATAATCTGATTAGGATAAAAGAGGGGGATGAGTGGAAAACGGCGTTTAACACGCCGGAGGGACATTATGAGAACCTTGTCATGCCTTTTGGTCTGACTACTGCACCAGCAGTATTCCAACATTTTGTTAATGACATTTTTCGTCATCTGGTGGGGCTGTTTGTGGTCGTATATTTGGATGACATTTTAATTTACTCACCAGATCTTGTGTCTCACCAGGAGCATGTGAGACAGGTGTTGCAGATCTTGCGAGACAATAAACTATACGCCAAACTGGAAAAGTGTGTATTCGCCGTACAGGAACTTCAGTTTTTGGGTTTCTTGGTGTCAGCCTCCGGTTTCCGTATGGACCCTGAAAAGGTGAGAGCAGTGCTTGAATGGGATCAGCCAGAGGATCTTAAGGCTCTGCAGCGTTTTCTGGGGTTTGCTAACTACTACCGGAAATTTATTTGTAATTTCTCATCTGTTGTCAAACCTCTCACTGACATGACAAGAAAAGGGACGGATTTTTCTAAATGGTCGGACAAAGCTTGCCAAGCTTTTTCCTCTTTGAAAAAATGTTTTGCTTCGGCACCTGTTCTCATCCAACCAGATGCATCACAGCCGTTCGTTGTGGAGGTGGACGCGTCTGACGTAGGGGTGGGTGCAATATTGTCCCAGGGTCCGTCCCCTGGTAAATGGCATCCGTGCGCTTTCTTTTCTAAAAAATTGTCGTCCGCCGAAAGGAATTATGATATCGGCAATAGGGAACTTTTGGCCATTAAGTTGGCTTTTGAAGAATGGCGTCACTTTTTGGAGGGGGCAGTCCACCCGGTCACCGTCATTACTGATCACAAGAACCTGCTGTATTTGGAATCTGCTAAGCGTCTGAATTCCAGACAAGCTCGATGGTCGTTGTTTTTTACCAGGTTTAATTTTGTTGTCACTTATCGCCCTGGATCTAAGAATGTTAAGGCGGATGCCTTGTCTCGCAGTTTCCCAGGGGCCGGGAAAATGGATGACCCGATTCCATCCTTCAGGAGGGGGTGGTAGTGTCGGCTGTATGTTCTGAGCTTGAGGAGGAGGTGTTAGAGGCTCAGGGGACGCCCTGCAGGACCTCCAGGGAGACTGTTTGTCCCAAATCAGTTGAGACAAAAGGTTATTGAGGCACATCATAATTCTGCTTTAGCAGGACATCCAGGGAGTAAGGCTACTTTAGATCTCCTTTCTCGCCGGTTTTGGTGGCCTAACGTTAATAAAGATGTTTTAACTTTTGTCGCGTCCTGTGGGGTTTGTGCTCGCTCTAAGACCCCTCATACCCGTCCGTCTGGGACCCTCTTACCCTTGAAACTTCCGGAGCGTCCATGGACTCATTTGTCTATGGACTTCATCACGGACCTTCCTCAGTCGTCAGGGAAGACTGTCATACTGGTGGTTGTTGACAGGTTCAGTAAGATGGCACATTTCATTGCTCTTCCTGCCCTCCCTAATGCTAAAACTCTGGCGCAGGTGTTCATTGGGGAGATTGTGAGACTTCATGGGTTGCCTTCTGATGTGGTGTCAGATAGGGGGTCTCAGTTTGTGTCCAAGTTTTGGAGGGCATTTTGTTTACGTCGGGGGATGCAATTGTCATTTTCCTCGGCTTTTCATCCGCAGACCAATGGTCAGAGCGTCTGAATCAAAGCTTAGAGACTTATCTTCGGTGTTTTGTCTCAGAGAACCAGGAGGACTGGTCTTATTTCTTGCCTCTGGCAGAGTTCGCTCTTAACAACAGGCGGAGCGAGTCCACTGGTAAGTCCCCGTTTTTTGGGGCATATGGTTTTCATCCCCAGTTTTGTACATTCAATGGGGGGGGCCCTTCTGGGGTTCCTGAGGAGGAGCGTTTCTTGTCGTCACTTGCTTCAGTGTGGAGAGGTGTATTGAATAATCTGAGTGCTATGGGGAACCGTTATAAACGTATGGCTGATAGGAGGAGAGTTTCTGGTCCAGATCTTAATGTGAACGATCTGGTATGGTTGTCTACCAGGAATATAAAACTTAAAGTTCCCTCCTGGAAGCTGGGCCCCAGATTCATCGGGCCGTACAGGATCAGTTCCATAATTAATCCTGTGGCATTTCGTCTGGACCTCCCTCCTACGTTTAAAATTCATGTGTTCCACAAGTCATTACTTAAGAGGTACGTGGCACCAGTCATACCATCACCTCTACCTCCTCCTCCAGTGGTGGTCAATGGTAACTTGGAGTTTCAAGTGTCAAAGATCATTGACTCACGTCTGAATCACCGGTCCCTTCAGTACTTGGTGCATTGGAAGGGGTATGGTCCAGAGGAGAGGACGTGGGTTCCTGTGTCTGACATTAACGCAGATCGTTTGGTGCGGACCTTCCACAGAACTCACCCGGGCAAACCTGGCCCTGAGGGTCCGGAGGCCCCTCGTAGAAGGGGGGGTACTGTCATGTGTGCATCGCCACGAAGATCGTCGCGGTTGCACATTCTGACTTCTCACAGCTGAGTTGCTGTTTCTTTGTGTTTGGCAGTTAGGGAGTTAATTCTGTCTGTGCTCAGTTCTGGGACTGGGTGCAGTTTTCTCCCGGCTGCAATTAATTATTTGTTGATTGGTTTCCTTTAAATCTCTGGTTGTCTGTGTTGGGAGTTGCCAGTGAAATTCTTCATGCAGACCACAGATAGGATTGTATCTGTATAGACTTAAGTTAAAGAGCTCCTTAGTTGTTTTAAGCTCACCTTGCTTAGAGTTTAATATCCCAGATCATTTATGTTCCTTCTGTGTTTGAGTGTGTATGCAAGTCTGTGTTTTCTCCAGTCTGTCTTATATGTCTAATCTGTGTATTTAGCAGAGATCAGCCCATATCCCTTTGGTGGTAATCAGAATCCTTCTTAGGACGGATTACAGGGTTCAGGGACTGATAGGAGACAGGGTTAGGCTGGAGACTTGGACCTCTGAACCATTATCAGTACCTCCAAGGTGAGGGATTAGTTAGGACCCCAGTTTAGGGTCAGGTTAGACCCCCGGTCCTCCTCTTTCCTGTGACAGTGTATCAAGTCCTCAAGATTAACCCTGAGTTCAACGGATATCGTGTCAGGTAAATCTATTCTATATTTACATGCTGATGTTGCTAATCTATATGTTGTATAGAGTGTTGTTCTTTTAAGAATAGTTTACTGACATCGTACACATATCATAAGACCGCGTGACATTAATTCATAGTTTTGATGCCTTCAGTGTGATTCTACAATTTTCATGGTCATGAAAATACAGAAAAATCATTGAATGAGGTGTGTCCAAACTTTTGGTCTGTACTGTACATACATACAGTACAGACCAAAAGTTTGGACACACCTTCCCAAAGATTTTTCTGTATTTTCATGACCATGAAAATTGTACATTCACACTGAAGGCATCAAAACTATGAACTAACACATGTGGAATTATATACTTAACAAAAAAGTGTGAAACAACTGAAAACGTCTTATATTCTAGGTTCTTCAAAGTAGCCACTAAAATATAAATTATTTTTTTTTACAGCCTTTTATTTTGGTCAACATGACCTATTTATTTATATCTTTTAGGTGATGCCCATGCTACACCTAATATAAGTCCCTTCCCCCTATAACATTATTATTATTTATTTCTATAGCACCATTGATTCCATGGTGCTGTACATGACAAGGGGTTACATGCAAATTACAGGTATCACTTACAATAAGCAAACTACCAATGACAGACTGATACAGAAGGGAGACAACCCTGCCCTTTCGGGCTTACATTCTACAGTGGGGAAGGAGACAGCAGGTTGGTGGGTCGCAGCAATTTCGGTGTTGGTTGAGGCAATATCTCCGGTAGTGATGAGGAGGTAGCAGGGTCATTGCAGGCTGTAAGCTTTCCTGAAGAGGTGGGTTTTCAGGTTCCGTCTGAAGGATCCGAATGTGGTTGATAGTTGGACGTGTTGGGGCAAAGAATTCCAGAGGATGAGGGATATTCGGGAGAAGTCTTGGAGGCGGTTGGGTGAGGAGAGAATAAGTGTGGAGGAGAGGAGGTCTTGGGAGGATCGGAGAATACGTGAGGGAAGATATCCGGAGATTAGTTCAGAGATATATGGAAGACACAGGTTATAGATGTTCTTGTAGGTCAGTATTAGTAATTTGAACTGGATACACTGAGGGAATGGGAGCCAGTGAAGAGATTTCCAGAGGGGAGAAGCGGAGGAGTAGCGAGGAGAGAGATTAATTAGTCGGGCAGCAGAATTAAGGATGGACTGGAGAGGTGCGAGGGTGTTAGCAGGGAGGCCAGAGAAAAGGGTGTTGCAGTAGTCGAGGCGGGAGATGATGAGGGCGTGCACAATCATTTTAGTAGATTGCGGGTTGAGGAAAGGACAGATTCTTGAAATATTTTTGAGCTGAAGGCGACAGGAGGTAGAAAGAGCTTGGATGTGCGGTTTGAAGGACAGGGCAGAGTCAAGGGTTACTCCGAGGCAGCGGACTTCTGGTACGGGGGAAAGCGTGATGTTAATTATGATAGATAGGTCAGGTAAGGAAGATCTGTGGGATGGGGGAAAGATGATGAGCTCAGATTTGTCCACATTGAGTATGAGGAAGCGGGAGGAGAAGAAGGAGGATATGGCTGATAGGGGTGTGAGTACAATGTTATGTCTATCTATGAGGTTTAAATATGTGATTAGCCATTTGGAGGAAGGGACTTCACCTAGAAACCCTATTGCGGCACAATTAGGGTCATTCCCCATTGAGTACCATATGGGGCAATTTTTGGGTATACGGCTACTTTAACACTTGTGTTTTATCGCGCAGCATATCGTGCGCTATTGGTCGCATGCGCAATTTTCCCCTATCTTTAACATGGCGGCCGCAGGGTCTAGCGCTTCCACGCGCTCATCAGCGTTTGTTGTGCACTGCGCATTTTCCAGATGTGCGCTAGACGCTACATATTGCATTTTTTTTTCTGGCCCACCACTTTAAAAAAGTGCATGAGCACGCTATGCACAAAAAAATAACATTGCAGTCTATGGGAGCGCTGGAGGGCGTGTGGCTGTGCGCTCGTCAGCGCTTATGCGCGCACGCGATTTTTGAGTAAACAATGTCTAGACACTTGTCTAAAACACCCCCTACACAAGCAACATTGTTTGTGAGGGGTGGAGATAAAGGAAGGTGTCTTCAGTGCCAGACAGAGACCTACTCAGACTGCCTGGAGACACTGCATGCTGATACAGTCTGAAGATACAGCCTGAACACAGCCTGGACCCCTACTAGAGTGCCTGGAAGACACAGCCAAGACAGTACAAACTTTGGATCCAAAGTGCAAGAATGTGAGTATTCTTAACCAAATGACTGCCTGTCCTTTCCAATGTAATATGTACTAATGCTTTGTATTTTTTTTATTGCAGCATGTCATCTTCTGGATCACACTATTCCCCATCCCAGCAAGAACTGGCCCAAGCAGAGCGTGATGTATCTTCCTGCCTTTGGTTAAGTATAGCTGCTGAATCGACAAATGTCTAAATTTTTTTTTCCTTTTTTAGACATCAGAATCGGACACGGCGATTGAGGAGTCGGAACATCAGGAGCAGTCGCAGGAAAGACAAGTCCCGGTGGCGAGACGGAATGTAAGTATATAGTCTTTGAATGTATCTTTTTTTTTTTGGTCTCTTTATTTCTGAAATATATCCAAGATTGTAATGTTTTTTTTGTTTTTTCTAGGTTCCACAACGGGACTAGGACCTCTAATGTGGACAATGAGGCCCTCATCTGCAGTCCATGAGCGTGTCCCATTGTGGACAGCTGTGATCCGCATAGAAGGATAAGGTGAGTTTCCACTGTCAGGAAACGCTGCGTGTTTGGCGCTGTGCGCTGGCGCAGCGCCAAACACGCAGCGTCCAGATGTTACAGCATAGTGAGGGATTTCAAGAATCCCGTCTCCACTATGCGTAACAATACCAGGTGCAGACCTGCGTAAACGGACATGCGGCGCGTCTTTTCAGACCGCAGCATGTCCTCGCTATTGCGGCGACGGTGCGTCGCCGCAACAGAATTAACACAGGGCTATGTAGCCCTGCGCTCTTTCCGGAGGTGTTCCGGAGTGTCCTGAACACCTCCGGAAAGATCGCGCGTCATAAAGGGCGGGCTTAGACGAGCGAATTTCCGCTCCGTCCAAAGCGCTATGGTTCCGGACCGTGGAACCATAGCCTAATATGGTGAAACGGCGGCTATGGAACGAAGTGGCCGCAGCGTTGATGGATGGCTGGAACAGCGCCTCTCCAAACACCAAAAGGCGTTAGTAAGTATTTCCATGCTCTGTAATGCCGCCGTGACTCTTGTTCCAGCTGGCACTGATGGGTTTACTGAAATTCTACTGGCAAACCCAACAGTGTCATCTGGTTCAACAGTGACTGCACTGTGTATGGTATTGCAATGTTGTGTATTGTATTGCTTATGTTGCATTCACTCTTGTTCCAGATGGCACTGATGGGTTTACTGGTAGATATATTCTACCGGCAAACACAACAGTGTCATCTGGTTCAACAGTGACTGCACTGTGCATTGTAAAGCTTTATTATGCTGCATTGACTGTTCGCCATTTTCACTCATGTGTGTGTGATGAGACATAATATTTTTAATTTTTTCCAACAGTGAACAAAGTCCGCACACGATGGCGCTCGATGAAGGACCGCTTCAACACTGATGTTCGTGCAGAGGGACAGGTTCGCAGTGGTTCAGCAGCAAGGACCAGAAGAAAATATCACTACTATCGCAAGTTGGCATTCCTGAGACCGGTCCTTGCCAGCAGAGTCCAAGTTTTTTTTTTTGTTTTTTTTTTAAATCAGTGCTTTTCTGTTCCACAGCTGATGCTTCTTGTACATGCATGATAGTTATGTTTTTCTTTTCTTTTGACAGCACCTGGAGCAGCACCATGCAACCTGTCCCTGAAGCGGTCCTTCATCGGACGACCTCGGTCCCGTCCCAGCCATCCAACAGCCTGGAAGCAACTTGCAGGTCAGCAACACGGACAGCTGGTGACCAGGAAGCTGGTCAATCAGGTGTTCCCCTGTCCCAGGTCTCTGCCACTGGTTATGCGGGCAGTTCCCGCCAGCGAGAGAGGGCCTTGGACAGGAATGTCTTGCCCGAGTTCATGCACTTGAGCGAGGCCTTTCATGCCAGTATGAAGTCGATGTACGACAGAGTGGAAAGCGGTTTTTCACTCATGGAAGTCGGTTTTACCCACATGGAACACCGCTTCCACTCTGTCGACCAGCGCCTCGATTGGCTGGAGGCCGACCTCAACAGACTAGCGCACCATTTTTTCAGTAAAATTGAACGAGGCATGGCGGAACACCTTAGTCCTGAGCAACAGCTGAGTGTGTTGCAGGCCTGCAACACTGCTTACTTGCAGACTATACAGCAGAATCGGTACGTGCAGCAGTCAGTGGTTGCATATCCAACTGTGCCACCACTGACTCGCCACACATCACTACAGACTTCTGCTGCATACCACTGCACGGCCAATAGCATTCCGAGTCACCACTACACCACCACAAGTCCGAGTACTGCTGGACACTCCACCGTCGCCACCACCATGGCAAGTTATTCTCCTGTCTGGAGCACCACCACCACAGACACTGGTCCACGCTCTTGGACTACCGCCACCGCAGTACCTGCTTGGGCCACCACCACCTATTCTCCTCCTAGGACCACAGCCACATCTCCGTCTAGGAGTACCGCCATCACTACGCACCATTTTAGGAGCACAGCCACCACTTCTCCTAGGAGCGCTGCCACCAATCTGCACCATTTTCGGAGCACAGCCACCACTTCTCCTTCTAGGAGTACCGCCTCCACTATCCACCATTTTAGAAGCACAGACAACACTTCTCCGTCTAGGAGTACCGCCACCACTCTGCACCAGTTTAGGACCACAGCCACCACTTCTCCTTCTAGGAGCACTGCCATCACTCCGCACCATTTTCGGAGCACAGCCACCACTTCTCCTTCTAGGAGTACCGCCACCACTCTGCACCAGTTTAGGAGCACAGACACCATTTCTCCTCCTTGGACCACCGCCACCACTTGTCCTCCTCAGAGCACCGCCACCACTTCTCCTTTTCCGAGCACCGCCACCGCAGAGCATGAGACGGGTGACCGACATTTCGTGTTTTATGTTTCAAGGCCACGGTCCACCAGCTCAAGGCAGTGACATGGAAGTCGGTCCATGCAGGGTACTCCTGCCCCCAAGAAGAGAAAAACAAAGACTTTGTCCATCCCCCTCTCCTCCTAATGTGTCTCAACCTGCCTCTACTTCCATCTCTGATCTTCCTTCCCCCACTATTTTTGTCACCCCTTCCCCTCGAACCCCTTCCTCACTTTCCAGCAGTTCCTCATATATCCACACCCCCAGAGTATCCCAATCTCTTCCAAAACGTCCTTCTCAAAAATGTTTTTTTTTTTTTTGTGCACTTCTGCTTTTAGTAAATACTGTTTGATTGTGTCTTTCGCCGCCTAGAACACTGTGCCGTACACTTTGCGTTTTTGACTATACATAACTCCAGGAATGACACGTTTCTTGTGTCATTCCTGGACATATGTGTAGTCCAAAACACAAATTGTTATGATCTGCTACAAGTACTAAGAAAGATGGGAATTCTGTCCCTACAATAGAACTAAGCTGGATCCCTACGATGTAACGGGGAACCTGATCCTGCGACCAGACCCGCTAAAGTCCTCAGCTAGTCTGAACGAAGACCTATAGTTGCAAGGGAGGAATCCCTACAAGATCTAGGGACTGGGAGAAAAGGTGGACACCTCCTAACAGAAATTGTAGCAGGGAAAATTAAACAGAAAACAAATTACTTAGAGATCCTAAGATCAAGCAAAACTGACTGAGTAAGGCACCTAAGCACCCGGCTAGCTTAAGAGTAGATAATACAATGAAGTCCAGCAAAGCCAGAAGGGAGGAGCCAGACTAAATAGGGAAAAAAGGTCATGTGACCAGCAAACTGAAACAAAACCTAACAAGAAGGTTCTAACAGTACCCTCCCTTCTAAGAGGATCCTCCGGATCCCCTAGGACTTAGGCTTATCCGGAAACCTCTTGTGAAACGCTCTGACAAGTCTAGACGCAGAAACATCATCCGCCCTCACCCATGAGTTATCCACGGTCCATAACCCTTCCAAGCGACGAGGTACTGCAAACCCCCTCTATACCGTCTAGAATTTAGGATGCGGGAAATCTCATATTGCCCGTCCTCCACCACCAGGGGAACAGTGGCCAACGTCTCCATCTGAGACCTTTTTTCAAGAGAGAAACATGAAACACCGGATTAATCTTCCAGGAGGTAGGAAGCTCCAACTTAACAGCAGATTGGTTAATAACCTGAAGCACCTTAAAGGGCCCTACAAACTTGGGACCCAATTTCTTAGACGGAATCCTCAAGCGCAGATTCTTAGAGGACAACCAAACCATGTCACCAATAGCAAACAAAACCTCTTGTCGTTTTCTATCAAAATACACTTTGGATCTTTTGTTATTCTCCTGAAGATTACCACGCACATCAGTCCAAACTCTCTCCAAAACACCAGAAAAATTCTCCTCTTCAGGTACAGCCGATCCCAACTTGGAAAATGACCCAAACGACGGATGTCTCCCAGTACAACAAAAAAAAAAGGCGAACAACCAGCAGAAGCGGATGTATGGTTGTTAAGAGCAAACTCAGCAAGTGGCAGAAACTCAGACCACCCCTCTTGATTATCAGTCACAAAACAACGCAAGAACTGCTCAACATCCTGGTTTTTCCTTTCTGTCTGGCCATTAGACTCCGGATGATATCCGGACGAAAACGACAAATGAACTCCCAACCTGTCACAAAAGGCGCGCCAAAAACGAGCCACAAACTGAGGTCCCCTATCAGAAACAATGCGAGTAGGAACGCCATGTAGTCTGACAATTTCCTTGACAAAGGCCTTAGCGAGAGTCTTAGCGCAGGGCAGTTTGATGAAAGAAACCAAGTGATACATCTTGCTAAAACGGTCCACGACCACCCAGATGACAGTGAAACCCTCAGAGGGGGAAGGTCAGTAATAAAGTCCATAGCCAAATGTGTCCAAGGTGCACTAGGAACCTCCAGAGGGCAAAGCAACCCCGCAGCAGGAGTATGAGAAGACTTAGATCTAGCAAACACAGTGCATTGACGCACCCACTTAATGACTTCCTTCTGCCATCCAGGCCACCAAAAGCTGCGACCCACAAGTCTCTTGGTCTCAGAGATTCCAGGATGACCTGCCAACCGAGAGTCATGACATTCAACAAACAAATCTCTCCTCAGGGTACCAGGCACAAACAACCTCCCATGCGGCGTGTTAGATGGGGCATTCTCCTGTGCCTTAAGAATCTCATCTTCCAACACAGAGTCCAAAACAGCAATAACAACCCCCCTCTTGCAAAATGTTTTCCTCCTCCTCAGTACCCACCAAAGGAGAAAAGCTGCGAGACAAAGCATCAGCTTTAACATTTTTAGTACCTGGGATATAAGTAACGGTAAAATTAAACCGCAAGAAAAACAGTGCCCACCTAGCCTCACGGGCATTCAAGCGTTTGGCAGCATCAAGGTAGACCAGATTTTTATGATCGGTGAAGACTTGAACGGGAAATTCCGCTCCCTCCAAAAAATGACGCCAGTGTTCAAATGCGAGTTTAATTGCCAACAATTCCCGATTACCGATATCATAATTTAGTTCAGACTCAGAAAATTTCTTTGAAAAAAAAGCACAGGGATGTACTCCATCCGTCTTTTCCTGAGACAACACCGCGCCGACCCCCACAGAAGAAGCATCAACCTCAACCAAAAATGGTTTAGTCACATCAGTCTGCGTAAGGATGGGAGCAGAGCTGAACTTCTCCTTTAGCAACACAAAAGCCTCAATGGCCTCAGTAGTCCACTGAACCACATCAGCACATTTCCTGGTGAGATCGGTCAGAGGTTTGGCAATCACAGAAAATTTTTTAATGAATTTTCTATAATAATTGGCGAACCCCAAAAACCTCTGTATTGATTTCACACCAATAGGTCTAGGCCAATCCTGCACAGCTTGCACTTTCACCGGGTCCATCTCAAAACCTTCACTGGAGACAATGTAGCCCAAAAAACTAAGTCTCTGTACAGCGAATTCACATTTTTCTAGCTTGGCAAAAAGTGAATTATCACTCAGTAACTGTAATACTTCACGCACACTCCTCCAATGAGACTCCAAATCCGGTGAATGAATCAAAATGTCATCCAAATACACAACCACACTTCTGCCGATCAAAGGTCTAAGGATGTCATTAATAAGATTCTGAAAAAATGCCGGAGAACTGGAAAGCCCAAAAGGCATGACCAGATTCTCAAAATGACCCAGTGGAGTGTTAAACGCAGACTTCCATTCATCCCCCTCCTTCATGCGCAACAAAATGTATGCCCCTCGAAGATCAATTTTCGAGAACCACTTGGCCCCCACTAACTGGTTAAACAAATCAGGAATCAATGGCAGTGGGTAAGGATTGCGTACAGTAATCTTATTAATCTCACGAAAGTTTAGACAAGGCCGTAAACCGCCGTCCTTTTTTTTAACAAAAAAAAAATCCAACCGCCACAGGAGACTTAGAAGGCCTAATGTGACCGGCGGCCAAGCTTGTCTGTATGTATTCCTCCACAGCCTTTCTCTCAGGAATAGTCAAATTAAATAAACGACTTTTAGGAAGAGTCGCTCCAGGGACAAATTCAATTGCACAATCATAAGCTCTATGAGGAGGCAATACCTGCGATTCCTTTTCAGAAAAAACTTTCCAAAAATCCAGAATAGGTACAGGTAATTCCCCTTTATCCACAGCAGCAATACGCCCGTTACAACACTTGTCATAACACTTAGGGCTCCAGGACTTAATTTCATTGGTAGACCAATCCAGTACAGGATTGTGTAATTTTAACCAGGGTAACCCCAAAATCACCGGTGAGGGCAAATTATTCAAAACTACCAAATCCAAATTCTTTTGATGAACACCATTAATAGTAAGAGGAAATTCACAGATATGGTGACTAACATTTTTCAAGGGAGAACCATCCACAGAAACGACATTAATAGGGGAAGACAGAAGTTTGGGTTTTAATTTTAGTTTTTCCAAAAATTTCCCATCAATCACATTGAGAGTTGAACCACAATCCACAAATACCCGAAACTCCATTAATTCCTCCTCAACAGCAGTGGTAGCAGAAAGAAAGACACCTTTATTGTTTAACCCCTTAATGTCCACTGACGTGCAGAGTCCGTCATGGCAAGGTGTCAGTTCCGGCACCAGGACGGACTCTGCACGTCATGGCTTTGATCTACCACTGCGTGTAAACACGCAGTGGTAGATCAGTGCCGACAGCTGTCACAGACAGCTGACAGGCACGGCAAGCGGTGCGGGGACCTTTGCCGTCGGTCCCCGCACCTACAGCGCTGTGCTTGGTCAGTCAATCTGACTGACCAAACACAGCAGCGATCGTGCAGGAGAAGCTGAAATTTCAGCTTCTCCAGCGTGATCAGTGCAGGAGCCGGCGCTGCAGTGGCCAGGCTTCCTGCACTGACAGCCAGGAGCGGAGCCCCCACCGCCCCTGGCTGTTAACCCCCTGACTGCTGCGATCGAGCGCGATCGCAGAGCTCAGGGGGGGAGGCAGAGGGTCGGGAGCTCCCTCTGCCTCAGATCGGCACCCTGCAATGTATTTGCAGGGCCCGATCTCTGCCTTGATGACCCGGGGGTTGTCATGACAACCTCCGGGTCATCTAGCTATGGAAAGCTGCTGTGATCATTGTCACAGCAGCTTCCACTATAGTTGCAATGCATTGCAATGCCAGAGCATTGCAATGCATTGTAACTGCAATAAAAAGTAAAAAAAGTGAAAGTCCCATAAAGGGACAAGTTAAAAAAAAATCATTTTTTTAAAAAAAATTGTAAAGAAAATATTAAAAAATAATTTTAAAAAAATCCCCTAAAAAATACATTTTTATGTAATAAAAAAATAAAAAACAAAAAACATACACGTTAGGTATCGCCACGTCCGTAAAAATCCCATCTATAAAAGCGTAACCCTAGTTAACACCTTCAGTGAAAGCCGTAAAAAAAAAAAAAACACAAAAAAGTAGTAAATTATACTTTTTCCAAGCGGTATCATAATACCGCTTGGAAAAAGTGCAATAACACGCGATCAAAAAGTCAGATATAAATAATCATGGTACCGCTGAAAACGTCATCTTGTCCCGCAAAAAACAAGCCGCTATACAGCATCATCAGCGAAAAAATAAAAAAGTTATAGCTCGCGGAATAAACTGATGCAAAAATAATTATTTTTTCTATAAAATTTTTTATTGTGTAAAAAACGCCAAAACATAAAAAAAATATATAAATGAGGAATCGCCGTAACCGTAGTGACCCAAAGAATAAAGCTGCTTTATCAATTTTACCACACACGGAACGGAGGAAGAAAAAAAAAAAAAAAAAAATTCCTGAATTGCTGGTTTTTGTTCATTCTGATTCCACAAAAATCGGAATAGGAAACGATCAAAAAACGTTATGTGCCTAAATATGGTACCAATAAAAACGTCAGCTCGTCCCGCAAAAAATAAGCCCACAGATAACTCTGTCGGCCGAAATATGGAAAAATTATAGCTCTCAAAATACGGCGATGCAAAAATTTCTTACAAAAAATTATTCCAAGAAAAAGCATCTTTTAGTGTGTGACAGAAGCTAAACATGAAAAAAGGGTGTAAATCTGGTATCGCTGTAATCGCACCGATCCGAGGAATAAAGTCGCCTAATCACTAATACCGCACGAGGAACGGCGTAAAAAAGAAAACCAATTCTTCACCTTTTGTGGATTTGTTCATTGTGCCTCCCAAAGATCGCAGTAAGGCGATCACAGTGGTTCCCCCCCACATATGGGGTATCAGCATACTCAGGACAAAATGCACAATAGCTTTTGGGGTCCTATTTCTCCTGTTACCCTTAGAAAAATAAAAATTTGGGGCAAAAAGGTCATTTTTGTGGAAAAAAATATGATTTTTTTATTTTCACGGCTCTACATTATAAACTTCTGTGAAGCCCTTGGGGGTTCAAAGTGCTGACCACACATCTAGATAAGTTCCTTGGGGGGTCTAGTTTGCAAAATGGGGTCATTTGTGGGGGTTTCTACTGTTTAGGCACATCAGGGGCTCTCCAAGCGCGACATGACACCCGCAGACCATTCCATCAAAGTCTGCATTTAAAAACGGTGCTCCTTCCCTTCCGAGCTCTGCCATGCGTCAAAATAGTGGTTCCCCCCCACATATGGGATATCAGCGTACTCAGGACAAATTGCACAATAGCTTTTGGGGTCCTATTTCTCCTGTTACCCTTATAAAAATAAAAATTTGGGGGCAAAAAGATTATTTTTGTGGAAAAAAATATATTTTTATTTCACGGCTCTACGTTATAAACTTCTGTGAAGCACTTGGGGTTCAAAGTGCTCACCACACATCTAGATAAGTTCCTTGGGGGGTCTAGTTTCCAAAATGGAGTCACTTGTGGGGGTTTCTACTGTTTAGGCACATCAGGGGCTCTCCAAACGTGACATGACACCCGCAGACCATTCCATCAAAATCTGCATTTGAAAAAGGCGCTCCTTCCCTTTCCAGCTCTGCCATGCGTCAAAATAGTGGTTTACCCCCACATATGGGGTATCAGCATACTCAGGACAAATTGCACAATAACTTTTGGGGTCCTTGTACCCTTTGGAAAATAACAATTGGGGGTGGAAAGATCATTTTTGTGGAAAAGATATGATTTTTTAATTTTACTGCTCTACGTTATAACCTTCTGTGAAGCCCTTGGGGGTTCAAAGCTTTCACCACACATCTAGATAAGTTCCTTTTTTTTTTTTTTTTTTTAAACCAATTATTTTTATTTAGGTTTCAAAAATTAACAGCAAACAGTTATCAATATACATATAACAATTCACATAACGTGTAGTAATACAGTCAAAACCCTCTCCCCCCTCCCGCCAATACTCCTTATGCCGGGCATACCTGGGAACATTGACAATCATATTACCGCCATCCTTGCGGACCATATTTTACCCAAAAGTTCTCTCTCCATGCCTCCGCCTGTAAATGCTTTCCTCTAAATGCATTACCGTACGTGTCTGAGCAATAAATTCCCTCCTAGTGGGGGGTTCCGAATCTGTCCACTTTCGTGCTATTAATTTGCGTGCCACATATAGCAATCGCGCTATCGCCACTTTGTAATGTTCCGAGACAGGTATACCATCCACCTCCCCCAAAACACACAGCACCGGGTTTCTGTCAATTGTACATGTATAAGCCCTCTCAATTTTGTTAATAACGACCAACCAATAAGCCGCCAGCCGTGGGCACGACCATAGCATGTGCAGCAATCCGGCCTGGTCCATGCCACACCTAGGGCAATTGGAATCTCCCCTCAAGCCCGCCTTGTACAGAAGCAACGGTGTTTTGTATGTCCTATGTATTATGTATAATTGGGAGAGCCGTGCCTGCTCGCTTAGAGAGATCTTCGGGACATATTCTAGAATCGCCTCCCATTGTTCTGTCGTGAGGGTACCCACCTCCTTTTCCCATTTACTCTTTGCAATGAGGTGATTTCCCCCAGATAGGAGTGCAGTAGGTCATGATATAAGCTCGATATGACTCCCCTCGTCCCTCCCTTCATACACACAAAGTCTAGTACAATGTCACCCTGAACCGTCATAGCTCCCAATCCACACTGTGCCCTCCAAGCATGTCGAAGCCTATAGTATTGAAATCCCCATACCAAAGGCAAATCAAATTCCTCTCTCAATTTCTCAAAGGTCTTCAGGTCCGTTCCACTCTGCAGCTGGCACACATATCTCACTCCTTGCGCCTTCCAATTGCCCATTTGACACAGCTTATTAAGTTCCGGCAGATGTTCATTGCCCAACACTGGTGAGTATCTAGTCAGCCCGTCCACCCTCCTGATCTTTTTAATAGTGTCCCATACCTTCTGAGTCAAGCCTAAGGTAGGATATATTGCTCCCAATTTCTTAAAGGTACCATCCTCTAACGCCTGGACCAGTGGGCGTCTCCCCGACACATGTTCCAGCACCCGGCAAGCTGCCCCTCCACAATCGGGCTCTCTCCATCCCCTGACATGCTGGCCCTGTACTGCCAAAAAATAGACCCAGGGATTGGGTGCGGTCAATCCTCCCTTCTCCTTCCCATTTTGCAGCGTTTCCAATTTAATCCTTGCCTGCCTCTTGCCCCATATCAAGGATCTGAAGATAGAATCAATACCCTGAAACCGTTTCTTTGGTAGCCATATCGGTGAGTTGTGCAAAACGTACATTAATTGTGGCATAAGGACCATCTTAATCAGGTTAGTTCTACCCGTCACCGTCAAAGCCAATCGGCACCATGCGCCTATTTTCTTTTTAAATTTCTCTAGCAGAGGAACTAAATTCAGATCCGTGAATCGTGTCAATGGAAGCGCCACCCATATCCCAAGGTATTTAAATTGTGAAACCAGCTGGAGCTGCTTCCCCCTCTCATCTATCTCCTCCGCTTTTATTGGTCTATCTACAGCCATGACATAAGACTTGTGCCAGTTTATCTCCAGTCCCGAAATGCTCCCAAAGTGTTTAATTACATCCATGGTGCACCCCAATGTCTCTCCTGCACTTTCCAGAAATAACAGGATGTCATCGGCATACAGTGATATTTTTTCTTCCAGCCTCCCAAATTTAAATCCGACCACTCCTCTCTCAGCTCTTATTTTGGCCGCCAGGGGCTCCACAGCCACCGCAAACAATAGCGGGGACAGCGGGTACCCCTGCCTTGTGCCCCTATGTAGGTCAAACATCCCGGACCGTTCACCATTCACCTTAACTACCGCCCTTGGGGATGAGTACAGTAACTTCACCCAGGCCATGAACGCGGGGCCAAATCCCATTATTTCCATGATTTTCCATAAATATTTCCATTCCACACTGTCAAATGCTTTTCTAGCGTCCAATGACATCACTATTCTCCCGCCCCCATTATCAGCAGGCAGCTGCATATTAAGAAATAATCTTCTCAAGTTAACAGCCGTGGAGCGGTTGGGCATAAAGCCCGACTGGTCCTCGTGAATAACAGTATGCGCAACCCCTGTGAGCCGGGTGGCCAGGATCTTAGCGAGTATTTTGACATCCGTTGTCAACAACGATATGGGCCTATACGACTCCGCATCCATGGGGTCTTTCCCCTCCTTTGGTAGAACCACTATCACCGCTTCCTCCATTGATCTCGGTAGTGCCCCCTTCACCAAAGCCTCCTCAAACACATTTTCAGTTTTGGGGCCAGCAGCTCCACCAACCCCTGTACACCTCCCCAGGTAGACCATCAGCACCCGGTGATTTGTTATTGGGCATAGACAGAATTGCACATTCCACCTCCTCCACACTCACAGGTTCATCCAACCTTAACCTATCTTCCTCAGACAATTTAGACAGTGAGATGCCCTCCAAGAATTCCTCTACGGCCCTCTCCGTGTCCCGTACTCTTGAATTGTATAGTGCCATGTAATATTCCTTGAAGACCTCCAATATATCCTTTGTGTCTGTCAGAGTCGTCCCCGTTTGGTCTCTCAACCTGTACACCCTGGAAGATTCCCTCTGTGCCGCAGATATCACCGCCAACAAGTGGCCCACTCTCTCTCCTTCCTCAAAGAATTGGGCTTGCTGAAATGCCCTTTTCCTCTCAGCTTGCATCATGTGCAGTTTATTAACTGCCTCCTGTGCCAATTTTAGTCTATTGTGAGCTGCACTCGTTGGCGTCAAAATCATGTCTGCCTCTGCCCTTGTCAAGTCATCCTTTATTTGTTGATCTGCCAATTTAGTTTTGGTCTTACACCGTGAGATCTCACCTATAAAAAGTCCCCTCATAAATGCCTTCATAGCCTCCCACACCACTGTGGTCTCCGCACTCCCCTCATTCACTTGGAAGAAGTGCTCTAGTTCTTTGGTTATTCGCCCATATCCACCACTTTAAGCCACGTCGGGTGAAGACGCCAACCTCCCCTCTGTCCCTGAACAGATCCCACTAAAAGCGTGACAACCATAGGACTATGATCCGATAAGAGTCCTCTGTAGGTATTCCACCTCCCCAACCATCCCATCCATAGCAGTATCCCCAAAAGCCAGGTCTATCCTTGACAGTGTTCCGTATGTAGCCGAGTGG
>JARQOD010008773.1:0-34224 GCA_033576555.1 Oophaga sylvatica
CACACAGCTCCATTCACTGTGTAATGGCTACTGGCAGAATGGCAGCAACAGCAGCTCATTCACCATGTAGGCTAGCTGCAAAACAGCACAGCTCATTCACTGTGTAATGGCTACTGGAAGACAGAACAGCACAACTCCTCACATGTAATGGCTACGGAGGAACAGAGGCAACAGCTCACTCCATTCACTGTGAAGAGCGGTACGCACAGCATTACAGTAAGGCTACTGGCAAAGGAGGAACAGCACATCCTGTGCAACAGCACAGCTCCTCACTGTGTAATGGCTACGAGAACGACGGAACAGCAGCTCCATTCCTAATGGCTACTGGACAAGAACAGCCATCATCTTCACTGTGTAAGGGATGGCAGAACGGAGCGAACGCACAGCTCCATTCACTATGTAATGGCTACTGGCAGAACGAGGGAACACACGCTCATTCACTGTTAATGCTACTGGCAGAAGGGCAAACAGCACTCATTCACTGTAATGGCTACTGGCAAGGAAACAGCACAGCTCCATTCATTGTAATGGTACTGGGAAGGAGCGGAACAGCAAGCTTTCACGTTATGGCTGCTGGCAAGGGAACAGCACAGCTCCATTCACTGTGTAATGGCTGCGGCAGAAGAGGAACAGCACAGCTCCATTCACTGTAAGGCTACTGGCAAAAACAGCACAGCTCCATTCACTGTGTAAGGCTAACGGGAAACAGACAGCTCATCCAGTAATGCTACTGGAAGGAGCGGAACAGCACAGCTCATTCACAGTAATGGCTACTGGAAAGCGACAGGCCATTCACTGTAATGGCTACTCATGAACGGAGGAACAGCACAACCATTCACTGTAATGGTCGCAACGAGCGGAAGCAAGCTCATTCCTTGTAAGGCTAGGGAACGAGCGGAACAGCACAGCTCATTCACTATGAGGCTACAGGCAACGATGACGTCAATCTATGCGAACATGGAAGCACAGCTCATTCCAGTATGGAACTGCAGAAGCAAGCTCTTAGTAGCACAGCGACACATCACGACAGTCATCGTAATGGCACGCGGAACAGGCAGCCAGTCATTCAGTAATGGCTAGAAACGCAGCAAGCTCCATTCACTGTGTAAGGCTACTGGCAGAAGAGGGAACAGCACACTCCATTCACATGTAATGGCGACTGGAGCGGAACAGCACAGCTCCATTCACTTGTAATGGTACGTGAACGAGCGAACAGCACAGCTCCATTCAGTAGTGGTATGGGAAGCACAGCCATCACGTGATGCACCAAGACGGAAGGTCATTACTGGAAGGCACTGCTCATAGTGGAAGCACTGCAATTCACGGTAACAGCGACAGTCAATCATGGACACTGCATTGCATGTAAGCAGGACAACAGCTCCATTCACTTCATTCTGAGAATGGAGCGGAACAGCAACGCCATTCACCTGTAATGTACTGGCGACAGAACAGCACAGCTCCTTCACTGTGTAATGGCTACTGGCAGAAGAGCGGAACAGCACACTCCATTCACTGTGTAATGGCTGCTGGGGAACAGCACAGCTCCATTCCTTGTAATGGCTATGGCACGGCGAAGCACGCATCACAGCTCTTCCAAGATACTGGCAGACGACATCACGTAAGCAGCTCATACGTGTAATGGCTACTGGTCATCAGAGATGCGAGGGAACACACAGCATCCCATTACTATGTAAGGTACTGGCAGAAGGAACGCCACACTGCTCTCATGCGATGGAATCGCATAGCTGCATCAGTATCACTGGGAAAGCGGAACAGCACAGCCATCACTTATTACTGGTACAAGCATTCATGGAAGGTACTGGCACAAGCCCACGTAATGGCTACTGGAAGGGACGCAAGCCATTCATTATGCGGACGCACAGCCATCCTGTATACTGCAAAACCTCCATTCACTGTGTAATGGCTACTGGCAGAAGAGCGGAACAGCACAGCTCCATTCACTGTGTATGGCTACTGGTAATGAGCGGAACAGCACAGCTCCATTCACTGTAATGGCTACTGGCAGAAGAGCGGAACAGCACAGCTCCATTCACTGTGTAATGGCTACTGGCAAACAGCACGAGCTCCATTCACTGTGTAATGGCTACTGGCAGAATGGAGCGAACAGCACAACTCCATTCACATGTAATGGCTACTGGCAGAACGAGCGGAACAGCACAGCTCCATTCACTGTAATGGCTACTGGCGAACGAGCGGAACAGCACAGCTCCATTCACTGTGTAATGGCTACTGGCGAATGGAGAACAGCACAGCTCCATTCACATGTAATGGCTACTGGCAAAGGAGCACAGCACAGCTCCATTCACTGTGTAATGGCTACTGGTGGAACAGAGCGGAACAGCACAGCTCCATTCACCATGTAATGGCTACTGGCAGAACGGAGCGGAACAGCACAGCTCCATTCACATGTATGGCTACTGGCGAAGAGCGAACAGCACAGCTCCATTCACTTGTAATGGCTACTGGCAGAACGGAGCTAACAGCACAGCTCCATTCACTTGTAATGGCTACTGGCAGAACGAGCGGAACAGCACAGCTCCATTCACTGTAATGGCTACTGGAGAACGGAGCGGAACAGCACAGCTCCATTCACTGTGTAATGGCTACTGGCAGAATGGACGGAATGAGTGGAACAGCACAGCTCATTCACCATGTAATGGCTACTGGCAGAACAGAGCGGAACAGCACAGCTCCATTCACTGTGTAATGGCTACTGGAAGAAGGAGCGGAACAGCACAACTCCATTCACCATGTAATGGCTACTGGCAGAAAAGAGCGAACAGCACAGCTCCATTCACTGTGTAATGGCTACTGGTGGAACAGAGCGGAACAGCACAGCTCCATTCACTATGTAATGGCTACTGGCGGAATGTAGTGGAACAGCACAGCTCATTCACCATGTAATGGCTACTGGCAAAACAGCACAGCTCCATTCACTGTGTAATGGCTGCTGGTGGAACAGCACAGCTCCATTCACCATGTAATGGCTACTGGCAAAACAGCACAGCTCCATTCACTGTGTAATGGCTACTGTTGGAACAGAGCGGAACAGCACAGCTCCATTCACTGTGTAATGGCTCTGGTGGAACAGCACAGCTCCATTCACTGTGTAATGGCTACTGGCAGAACGGGCGGAACAGCACAGCTCCATTCACATGTAATGGCTACTGGCAAAACAGCCAGCCCCATTCACTGTGTAATAGCTACTGGCAGAACGAGCCTAACAGCACAGCTCCATTCAGTATTAGTGGAACAGCACAGCTTCCATTTCTACTGGAAATGGCGTATCTGGCAGAACGGCAGAACACACAGCTCCATTCACTGTGTAATGGCTACTGGAGAAGGGAACAGACACTCATCCCATTTACTGGAAAAGGCCTACTGTAATGAGCGGAACAGCACAGCTCCATTCACTGGTAATGGCTACTGGCGAAGAGCGGAACAGCACAGCTCCATTCACCTTAATGGCTGCTGGCGGAACAGCACAGCTCCATTCACTGTGTAATGGCTACTGGCAGAATGGAGCGGAACAGCACAGCTCCATTCACTGTGTAATGGCTACTGGAAAACAGCACAGCTCCATTCACTGTGTATGGCTACTGGCAGAATGGAGCGGAACAGCACAGCTCCATTCACTGTGTAATGGCTACTGGTGGAAAGAGCGGAACAGCACAGCTCATTCACTATGGCTACTGGCAGAACGGAGCGGAACAGCACAGCTCCATTCACTGTGTAATGGCTACTGGGAAGAGCGGAACAGCACAACTCCATTCACCATGTAATGGCTACTGGCAGAACGAGCGGAACAGCACAGCTCCATTCACTGTGTAATGGCTACTGGAGAAGGAGCGGAACAGCACAGCTCCATTCACTATGTAATGGCTACTGGCAGAACGAGCGGAACAGCACAGCTCTCATTCACTGTGTAATGGCTACTGGCGAACGAGCGGAACAGCACAGCTCCATTCACTATGTAGGGCTACTGGCGGATGTACGAGCGGAACAGCACAGCTCATTCACTATGTAATGGCTACTGGGCAAAACAGCACAGCTCCATTCACTATGTAGGGCTACTGGCAGAACGAGCGGAACAGCACAGCTCCATTCACTATGTAATGGCTACTGAGTAAGCAGCTCATCACGAGCTACTGCGCGAACAGCACAGCTCCATTCACTATGTAGGGCTACTGGCGAAAGAGCGGAACAGCACAGCTCCATTCACTGTGTAATGGCTACTGGCAGACGGAGAACAGCACAGCTCCATTCACATGTTAATGGCTACTGGCAGAATCGGAGCGGAACAGCACAGCTCCATTCACATGTAATGGCTACTGGCGAAAGGAACAGCACAGCTCCATTCACTGTGTAATAGCTACTGGCAGAACGGAGCGAACAGCACAGCTCCATTCACATGTAATGGCTACTGGCGGAATGAGTGGAACAGCACAGCTCATTCACCTGTAATGGCTACTGGCAGAAACAGCAACAGCAGCCCATTCACTTGTAATGCTACTGGCAGAATGGAGCAGAACATCAAGCTCCATTCACTGTGTAATGGCTACTGGATGAACAGAGCGGAACAGCACAGCTCCATTCACCGTATAATGGCTGCTGGCGAACAGCACAGCTCCATTCACTGTGTAATGGCTACTGGCAGAATGGAGCGAACAGCAAAAGCTCCATTCACTGTGTAAGGCTACTGGCAGAATGGAGCGGAACAGCACAGCTCCATTCACCATGTATGGCTTACTGGTGACATAGTAGAACAGCACAGCTCCTATCACTGTGTAATGGCTACTGGTGGAATGGAGCGAACAGCACAGCTCCATTCACATGTTTAAAGGCTATGCAAACACTAGCACAGCTCCATTCACTGTGTATGGCTCTGGTGGAAACAGCACAGCTCCATTCACCATGTAATGGCTACTGGCAAAACAGCACAAGCTCCATTCACTGTGTAATGGCTACTGGAGAACAGAGCGGAACAGCACAGCTCCATTCACTGTGTAATGGCTACTGGTGGAACAGAGCGGAACAGCACAGCTCCATTCACTGTGTATGGCTACTGGCAGAACGGAGCGGAACAGCACAGCTCCATTCACGTGTAATGGCTACTGGTGGAATGGTGGAACAGCACAGCTCCATTCACTGTGTAATGGCTACTGGCAGAACGGAGCGGAACAGCACAGCTCCATTCACCATGTAATGGCTACTGGCAAAACAGCCAGCCCCATTCACTGTGTAATAGCTACTGGCAGAACGGAGCCTAACAGCACAGCTCCATTCACTATGTAGCGGCTACTGGCAGAACGGAGCGGAACAGCACAGCTCCATTCACTATGTAGTGGCTACTGGCAGAATGTAGTGGAACAGCACAGCTCTATTCGCCATGTAATGGCTACTGGCAGAACGGAGCAGAACAGCACAGCTCCATCCACTGTGTAATTTCTACTGGCAGAATGGAACAGAACATCATAGCTCCATTTACTGTGTAATGGCTACTGGTGGAACAGAGCGGAACAGCACAGCTCCATTCACCGTATAATGGCTGCTGGCGGAACAGCACAGCTCCATTCACTGTGTAATGGCTACTGGCAGAATGGAGCGGAACAGCACAGCTCCATTCACTGTGTAGCGGCTACTGGCAGAATGGAGCGGAACAGCACAGCTCCATTCACTGTGTAGCGGCTACTGGTAGAATGGAGCAGAACAGCACAGCTCCATTCACTGTGTAATGGCTACTGGCAGAATGGAGCGGAACAGCACAGCTCCATTCACCATGTAATGGCTACTGGCAAAACAGCACAGCTCCATTCACTGTGTAATGTCTACTGGCAGAATGGAGCGAAACAGCACAACTCCATTCACCATGTAATGGCTACTGGCAGAACAGAGCGGAACAGCACAGCTCCATTCACTGTGTAATGGCTACTGGTGGAACAGAGCGGAACAGCACAGCTCCATTCACTATGTAGCGGCTACTGGCAGAACGGAGCGGAACACCACAGCTCCATTCACTGTGTAATGGCTACTGGTGGAACAGAGCGGAACAGCACAGCTCCATTCACCATGTAATGGCTGCTGGCGGAACAGCACAGCTCCATTCACCATGTAATGGCTACTGGCAGAACGGAGCGGAACAGCACGGCTCCATTCACCATGTAATGGCTACTGGCAAAACAGCCAGCCCTGTTGTGAATGGGTTTGAGATGAGTTCTGAGCAGAGGCTTCCTCTGGTGGTTACAAGCGGTGCTGGTCTGTCCAGTGAAGATTGTGAGGACTGGGAATCAGGTGTTACTGACTGGTCTTATATAAGGGAGTCACCTTCCCATCAGGGTTGCCGGTGATCAATTGTTCTGGTCTGAATCCTTCATTCCTGTTTCCCTTGTAGTCTGCTGTGTCGTGTCTGCATCTCCTGCTATCAGATAAGACATTTTCTTCTTTTTGTTTTTGTGCTATATTTTTGCATTTTGTCCTGCACTTCTGTGGGGGCCTTCAGGGTCCCCTCCGGGGGCTTTTGCCCTCTCAGTTTAGTTCAGCCACTGATGTTTGTACTTTTGCTTTTTCCAGTTTTTTCAGTGGCTGCTGTTTTGATTTTGTTACACCAGAGAACTAATTTAGGTGGAAGAGGTCGTGTGATCTCAGGTGTTTTTGAAATTAGTAGAGTTGGTGCTTTTCAGGGTTTTCTGGGTTTGCAGTAAGTACCCTTCCTATCCTTTTCTATTTAGTTAGTTTGGGCCCCAGCGTTTGCTCATACTATTTTCTTTCTGTGTCAGTATTTCATCTTGTCTAACCGCCATTACTTGTTTGGGGGCTTTCTATTATCTTTGGGGTTCTGCTCCGGGGCAGATAGCTTTCCTATTTCTATCTTTAGGTGTAGTTAGTTTCTCAGGCTGTGACGAGGCGTCTAGGACCAACGTAGGAACGCTCCATGGCTGCCTCTAGTTGTGATGGTTAGTCAGGGTACTGCAATCTCATAGATTCCAACTGCTCTGGTGTATTGCCTTTTTTACCTGCACTCCTCAGCTACCGAAACATAACAGTATCACCGGCCAAAAAATTGAAAATTGTATGGTACTCACAGAAGGGAAAAAATATTGTGAAAGAAAAAAGGTTGTCAGAGTTGTCAGAGATATTTTTCTGTTTGTTGCATTTTTTTTCCCTCTGTATCTCTGGGTGCTGGGGAGGATCTTTTCTCTCAATGGAGTTTGCACAGTTGTCTGGCCGTGTGGATCAGCTTGCCACTGAGGTTCAGAGTATTGATGCATATCTTGCTAGGTTGCCTGTTGTGGAACCTAGGATTCCCATGCCAGATTTGTTTTTAGGGGATCGAGCTAAGTTTCAGAATTTCAAAAATAATTGTAAATTGTTTTTTGCCTTAAAATCTAAGTCCTCAGGGAACGCAGCGCAGCAGGTTCAAATTATCATCTCTCTCCTGCGCGGCGATCCTCAGGATTGGGCTTTTTCCCTGACACCTGGGGATCCTGTTTTGAGTGATGTTGATGCATTTTTTCAGGCTTTGGGGTTATTGTACGATGAGCCTAATGTCACTGATCAAGCTGAAAAAGCCTTGTTGGCATTAAATCAGGGGCCTTATGACGCTGAGTTATACTGTCAGAGATTCCGTAGGTGGGCAGTCCTGACTAAATGGAATGATGTGTAATGTATGTGATACAGTTCATATAGCGTCTTGTGCTTGGGTGCGATGAAAATACTTGAGACACAGGTTGAAAAAGAAAGTCTTGTATTGCTTCATACAAATTGGCAAAAATAAACACACAGGTTGCAAACACAGAAGCAGGAGACACAGCAGGCCAAAGTAATCTAAGTTCATCAATAACTCTCCACAACAGATTCAGATCTTCTTCTATGTTACCGCAAGTCCATGCAACCGTGAGGCTTTCAAGAGCAGAGTTCAGAGTCCACAAGAGCTCCAGAGTTTCTCAGTAGAAATGGCTGGAGTACAAAGTCCAAGGCTTCAGGAGTCAGAACACAGGTTCACTGCAGGCCAGATACTGAAGCACTGATTGCTCAGGTGTGGCTGTTTAAGAAGCAAACGGAGAGAATCAGGGCGGGAACATGCAAGCTGGAAAACTCCATTTTAACTGAGGGCAAGATAGCTGCAGCAAAACAGAAAGCAAAATGGCCGACGAACAAACTGAGTTTCAGAAACAATATACAGAACCTTACATTACTCCCCCCTTAGGGGCAACCTCCGGATGACCTCAGACCAGGCTTATGTGGGTACCTCTGATGAAACTGACGGAGCAAGCGAGGAGCATTAACGTTATTGACTGGCTCCCATGAGTTGTCCTCCACTGGGTAGCCCTGCCATTTGATCAGATATTGTAACTGATTTCTATACAACCTGGAATCTAAAATCCTTTCCACCACAAATTCTTCCTGACCATCGACTAGCACCGGGTCAGGGCAAGGAGAAGAACGTCCAGGAAACGTATTGGGTGTTGCAGCCTTTAGTAGGGATACATGAAAGACAGGGTGGATTCTCATAGTTCTGGGCAATTGAAGACGACAAGCAACGGCACTTATAATCTTACTGATTTTATAGGGTCCAATGTACTTATGTCCCAACTTAGATGATGGAATCCTTAACTTAAGATTTCTGGTTGACAGCCAGACCAGGTCTCCTACCTTAAAAACTGGTGCAGGTTTACGAAATTTATCTGCTGCCTTCTTGTACCTTTCCTGAGCCGATTCCAGATTCTCCTTTAGAAGATCCATATTCTTCTGTAAAGTCGTGACTCTTTCAGCCACTGCTGGCAAAGGCGTCTCTATGGGAAATCGTGGTAGAATATTAGGATGATAACCTAAATTAGAGAAAAAAGGAGACTGTTTAGTGGAGGCACTCTGAGAGTTGTTGTAAGAGAACTCAGCCAATGGAAGTAGATCCACCCAATCATCCTGTAGGTGGCAGATAAAACAGCGGAGATACTGCTCCAGGGTTTGATTGGTTCGTTCGGTTTGTCCATTAGTCTGGGGATGAAAAGCAGAAGAAAGGTTTACTTTAATGTCCAATGCTGCACAGAAATTTTGCCAAAACCTAGAAGTGAATTGCACCCCTCGATCCGAAATAACCTCATCCGGTACTCCATGTAAACGAAACACATCTTTAATCATCAAATCTGATGTCTGTTTTGCAGTGGGTAAGCCGACACAAGGGATAAAATGAGCTGCCTTTGTTAAACGATCAACCACCACTAGAATAGTGTTCTTCCCTTGAGAGGTTGGTAATTCGACAATGAAGTCCATAGAAATGGATCCCCACGGGCGGGACGGGGTGGGAAGAGGCTGTAACAGACCAGTTGGTGAAGAGCGAGGTGTTTTGCATCTTGCACAAACCTCACACGAAGTGACATAATCCAAAACATCCTTCCTACAAGTGGGCCACCAAAAGAAACGAGAAAGAAATTCCTGTGTCTTTAGAATTCCTCTATGCCCGGCTATTTTGGAATCATGAATGAGTTGCAATACTCTCAATCTGACTGTTTCAGGTATATACAGACGTTGTCCCAGAATCCACACACCATTCTTAAAGACAAGACTTACGTCCCTTGGGGGTTGAGCCAAAAAAGAATCCGCATGGTATGCTTCCTTGATGTCTTTAATTAGGTCTTGATGATGAATCACTCCTAGGAATCTAGAGTCAGGAAGAATAGTCTTAGGAGGAGTAATTGGACGTGTCTCTGCTGAGTAAATCCTAGAGAGTGCATCAGCCTTTCCATTGCGCGATCCTGGTCTATAAGAAATAATAAAATTAAATTGGTTTAAGAAAAGATTCCAGCGAGCCTGGCGAGGAGTCAGGCACTTAGCCGACCTGATAAACTCAAGATTACGATGATCTGTCAGAACGACTATTTGCTGTGCAGCTCCTTGCAGAAGGTGTCTCCATTCTTTGAAGGCGGCAATAATGGCCAACAACTCTCTATTGCCCACATCGTAGTTCTTCTCAGCCGAAGACAACTGCTGGGAAAAGAAGGCACAGGGATGCAAGACATTCTTCTCACCTGTTCTCTGAGAGAGTATAGCTCCCACGGCACAGTCTGAAGCATCCACCTCTATTATGAAGGCAAGCTCTGGGTTGGGATGTACTAGAATAGGTGCAGTGGTAAATTTATCTTTTAGACGGGAAAATGCTTCCTGGGCTTGGGGAGTCCAGGAGAACTTAGACTCTTTCCGGGTAAGTTGGGTGATAGGTGACACTACCTCAGAGAAATTTCTAATGAAACGTCTATAGAAGTTTGCAAACCCGATGAAGCGCTGTACCTCCTTCACATTTCTAGGACTTGGCCAATCATTGATGGCTTGGGTTTTACTTCCATCCATACTAATTCCTTGTGTAGACAGTACATACCCCAGAAATTGAATTTCGGTCTTATGGAATTCACACTTTTCAAGCTTGATGTAAAGATGATTTTGTCTTAGACGTTCCAAGACCATTCTCACATGTCCATGATGTTCCTCTGTGGAGTTAGAAAAAATTAAAATATCATCCAAATAAATTACCACGAATGTATCTAGGAGATCCCTGAAGATGTCATTCACCAAGTGTTGGAAAGTGGCTGGGGCGGTACTCAGACCAAAAGGCATAACCAGATATTCAAAGTGTCCATAGCGTGACCTGAATGCAGTCTTCCATTCATCCCCAGGTCTAATACGGACTAAGTTATAGGCCCCACGAAGATCTAGTTTAGAAAAAATTTTAGCATGTCGCACTCTCTCCAATAACTCAAGGATTAAAGGCAATGGATAACGGTTTCTAATAGTAACCTTATTAAGTTCCCTATAGTCTACGCATGGTCTCAGGGATCCATCTTTCTTCTTTACAAAGAATATGGGTGCCCCTGCAGGAGATGAAGAGGGGCGTATGAAGCCCTTGGCTAGATTTTCGTCTATGTACTCTTTTAAAGCCTTCAGCTCGGGCCCCGCCAGGGGGTAGATCTTACCAAAAGGTATCTCTGCTCCAGGCAATAATTCAATTGGACAATCATATGGACGGTGAGGAGGAAGCTGGTCAGCGTTCTTCTTGTCACATAAATCCACATAGTCCTGGTATACAGCTGGTAATTCAGGGACTGACATGGTTCCTTTCGGAACAGAGCAAGCTGAAATTTTTTGACTCATCTGTTTCTCTGGGAAGTGTAATTCCTTGGTCTCCCAGTTAATGGTAGGATTCTGAGCCTGCAGCCATGGTAGCCCTAGAATAATGGGAAAGTGAGGAGAAGAGATAAGCATAAAGGACAGTTTCTCTTGATGATCTTTACCCATAAGAACCTTTAAAGGCTCTGTTTCCTGATCCACTGGTCCAGAGGTCAGCAGGGAGCCATCCACAGTTTCCATCTGTACGGGAGCAGCCTTCTTCACTGAACGTATTCCCTGTTTTAGAGCAAAGGAGACATCCATAAAATTTCCACTTGCACCTGAGTCGATCATGGCAGAGCTAGACACCCAGGCTGAGTCAACCCAGAGTTTGATGGAAAGAAAACAGTGAGAATTGTTTTTCTTACAACTCAGCTGGGACACCGCTGAGGAAACTTGAAAGATGGCAGCATTTACACAGTCAACGTCCTCAGAGGTAACGGAGTTTAAGTCCGAGAAATCAAGATCTGCTGCGGCAGCTATCTCTGGAGCCTGAGGCTCGGACCTGACAGATCCCCTCTCGCAACACTCACAATGAATGAGTGCTGCAGTAGTCTTGCGAGAACGGCTGGGACAGTTAATAATAAAGTGCCCTGACTTACCACAGTAAAAACATAGATTCTCCTTAAAACGATGTTCCTTGCGTGCATCACTAACCCGTCGTAGCAAAGAGTCTACCTGCATGGGTTCAGGTTCAGGTTCCCGTGTAATCCTATTCAAAGGTTCCTTAGCTGGAGAGGAAGGTAGGAAAAGGTTAGTACGATTGCTTTCGAACCATCTCTCTTGCCTGCGTTCAGTTAAACGAGTATCAATACGGATGCAGTAGTTAATAAAGTCACCTAACGCAGTGGGAGGGTCGGCACGAGCAAGTTCATCCTTAATTAGTGGGGATAACCCCTTTCGAAAAATAGATTTTTTGGCGGAATTGTCCCAGGTGGTATCAAGGGCCCATCTCCTGAAATCCAAGGCATATTCAGCTACTGAGTGCTTACCTTGGCGCAAAGCTAACATGGCTGCTTCAGCTGTTGCACCTCGATTGGGGTCATCAAACACCTGCCCCATGGCTGAAATAAAGTCATCAAGGTGATTCAAACAATCATCCTCAGTCTCAATCAGAGGGTTTGCCCATATCAAAGCCTTGTTGGTAAGCAACATAATTATAGTAAGCACCTTAGATCGTTCAGTAGGAAATTGTGAAGCATGTGCAGAAAAAAAAAGATTACATTGATTAACAAATCCCCTGAATTTTTCACGTTCACCACCAAAACGAAAAGGGGGCAACTTGGGAATCCCAGAACTCGGGGCCATGGCAGGAGCCTGGACTCGCCCCTCCAGAAACTCAATCCTGGCTCGCAAATCCTGAGTAGTCTGTCCAACCACTTGCAAATTGTGATTATTTAGGTCCTGAAGATTTGTAAGACGGGTCTTTATATTCTGCAAATCTGCAAGGATATTATCAGTCACTCCACAAAGTTCCTTTATGCGGGCCTCCATTTTCCAGATCTTTTAAGACAGGATACTGGAAGAAGAGGAGAGAAAAAAAAACAATAGTGTTCACCTGTGGCAACACTGAAGAAAGAAAAAACTTTAAGGGAACTGCTCACCTGGAATGGTTGTGAGAAGTCACAACCACTATCATCACAGAAAGCTTTCAACCAGACATCTGATATCCAGAGTTTCAGCAGACAAAAGAGAAGAGAAAAAAAAAACAATAGTGTTTACCTGTGATAACTCTGCAGAAAAAAAAACTTAAGGGAATTGCTCACCTGGAATGGTTGTGAGAAGTCACAACCACTGTTATCACAGAAAGTACAACCGGACATCCGATATCCACAGTACAGCAGACAAGCTTTCCAGACCCAGCAGACACTAACGTTTGGCTTCAGAATCTTGTAATGTATGTGATACAGTTCATATAGCGTCTTGTGCTTGGGTGCGATGAAAATACTTGAGACACAGGTTGAAAAAGAAAGTCTTGTATTGCTTCATACAAATTGGCAAAAATAAACACACAGGTTGCAAACACAGAAGCAGGAGACACAGCAGGCCAAAGTAATCTAAGTTCATCAATAACTCTCCACAACAGATTCAGATCTTCTTCTATGTTACCGCAAGTCCATGCAACCGTGAGGCTTTCAAGAGCAGAGTTCAGAGTCCACAAGAGCTCCAGAGTTTCTCAGTAGAAATGGCTGGAGTACAAAGTCCAAGGCTTCAGGAGTCAGAACACAGGTTCACTGCAGGCCAGATTCTGAAGCACTGATTGCTCAGGTGTGGCTGTTTAAGAAGCAAACGGAGAGAATCAGGGCGGGAACATGCAAGCTGGAAAACTCCATTTTAACTGAGGGCAAGATAGCTGCAGCAAAACAGAAAGCAAAATGGCCGACGAACAAACTGAGTTTCAGAAACAGATATACAGAACCTTACATGATGATGCTTTGGCAGCCCTTTATCGGAAGGGTCTGTCAGAGAAACGTAAAAGATGTTTGGTGGGTTTCCCTGCTCCCTCTGGTACTCAATGATTCTATGTCATTAGCGATTCAATTGACAGACGTTTGCGTGAGCGGAGAGTATGCGTGGAATGTGTTGCCTTGTGAACCAGCTTCTGAACCCATGCAGTGTGATAGAGTGGTGTCTGGGGCACAGCGTCATGAGTTTCGAAAGCGCATGGGTTATGTTTCTACTGTGGTGATGCCTCTCATGCTATTTCAGTCTGCCTAAGCGGGGAAGACGTTTTGCACGCTCAGTTGTCTTGGGTAGTGTTCAGACTAAGTTTTTATTAACTGTCACTCTGATATGCTCTCTGTCCTCATTTTCTGCTCAGGCTTTCGTTGATTCTGGAGCAGCTATTAACCTGATGGATTATGATTTTGCTAAACGTTGTGGGTTTCCCTTGATACCCCTACAGAAGTCTATTCCCCTACTGGGGATCGATTCTACCCCTTTGGCTGAGAATAAACCCCAGTTTTCTACTCAGGTGATAATGAGGGTTGAACCTGATCACCAGGAGTGCTGCAAATTTTTGGTTCTGTATAATCTGCATGACATTATCGTGCTGGGTTTCCCTTGGTTACAGTCTCATAATCCTGTTTTGGATTGGAAATCTGTGTCTGTAACCAGTTGGGGCTGCCAATGTGTTAATACCAACACTCCTGTTTTTTCTGCCTCCCCCCAGGCTCAGGATGTTCCTGACTTTTTGATTGATTTTTCTGATGTGTTTAGCGAAAGTAAATCTGCATCCTTGCCTCCCCATAGGAGCTATGACTGCGCTATTGAATTAGTGCCGGGTAGTAAATTCCCTAAAGGTCGCCTTTTTAACTTGTCTGTACCTGAACATGACGCTATGCGGTCTTATATCAAGGAATCATTGGAGAAGGGTCATATCAGACCATCCTCTTCACCCTTAGGTGCCGGTTTTTTCTTTGTGGCCAAAAAAGATGGTTCATTAAGGCCGTGTATTGATTATCGTCTCTTGAACAATATTACTGTGAAATATCAATACCCGTTACCCTTGATTTCTGACCTGTTTTCCAGGGTGAAAAACGCTACTTGGTTTACCAAGCTTGACCTCAGGGGGGCGTATAACCTTATTCACATTAAGCACGGGGATGAATGGAAGACGGCATTCAATACCCCTGAAGGGCATTTTGAGTAACTAGTGATGCCCTTTGGGCTCACTAATGCTCCTTCCGACTTCCAGTCCTTCATGAATGACATTTTCAGGGATTTTGTGGACAAATTTCTGATTGTTTATTTGGATGATATCTTGATTTTTTCTAATGACTGGGACTCTCATGTGAAACATGTTCGAACTGTATTCCAGATTTTGAAAGAGAATGCTCTGCATGTGAAGGGATCAAAGTGTCTTTTTGGCGTACAGAGGATCTCATTTCTGGGATTCATTTTGTCCCCATCTGTTATTGAAATGGACCCGGTCAAGGTTCAGGCCATCTGTGATTGGGTCCAACCTACTTCATTAAAGGCTCTTCAGAGATTTTTGGGTTTTACCAATTTTTATCGTAAATTTATTGGTAATTTCTCGGTTATTGTTAAACCATTAACTGATTTGACCAGAAAGGGTTCTGATGTGGTGAATTGGCCTCCTGAGGCAGTCTCTGCATTTCAGGAACTTAAGCAGAGATTCACTTCTGCTCCTGTTCTACGGCAGCCTGATGTTTCTCTGCCATTTCAGGTGGAGGTTGATGCCTCTGAAATTGGGGCAGGTGCCGTTTTGTCCCAAAAAGATCCAGAGACCTCTAAAAGTAACCCTTGTGCCTTTTTCTCTCGAAAATTTTCTCCTACTGAACGTAATTATGACGTGGGTAATCGGGAGTTATTGGCCATGAAGTGGGCTTTTGAAGAGTGGAGACATTGGCTGGAGGGAGCCAAACATCAGGTGGTGGTCCTTACGGACCATAAGAATCTGGTCTATCTGGAATCTGCCAAGCGACTCAATCCTAGACAGGCCAGGTGGGCCTTGTTTTTCACACGTTTTAATTTTGTGGTTTCCTTTCTTCCTGGCACTAAGAATGTTAAGGCGGATGCCCTCTCGAGGAGTTTCCTTGCGGACTCTCCTGAGTTATCTGATCCTTCTGTTATTTTGAAAGAGGGTGTAGTTCTTTCCGCCATCTAGCCCAATTTGAGACTTGCTCTGGAGGGGTGTCAGGAGGATAGGCCCGAGTGCTGCCCTGTTGGAAAATTGTTTGTCCCGGACCAGTGGAAAAAGAGTGTGATGTCTGAGATTCATTGTTCCGCATTGGCTGGGCATCCCAGAATTTTTGGTACCAGAGACTTGGTTAGTCGGTCCTTTTGGTGGCCTACCTTGTCTCGTGATGTCAGGGAATTTGTGCAGTCCTGCGGGACTTGCTCTCGCTCCAAGCCTTGCTCTCGCTCTAGTGGTTTGTTGATGCCATTGCCTGTGCCCAAGAGACCATGGACCCATATCTCTATGGATTTCATTTCCGACCTTCCTGTTTCTCAGAGAATGACCACCATCTGGGTAATTTGTGATAGGTTTTCCAAAATGATACATCTTGTGCCATTACCTCAGTTGCCTTCCTCCTCTGAATTGGTGCCGTTGTTCCTTCAGCACGTGGTTCGTTTACACGGCATTCCTGAGAACATTGTGTCTGACAGAGGAGTCCAGTTTGTTTCCAGATTTTGGAGGACTTTTTGTTCTAAACTGGGTGTTCAATTGTCTTTCTCCTCGGCATTTCATCCTCAGACCAATGGTCAAACTGAGAGAACAAACCAGACATTGGAGACTTATCTAAGATGCTTTGTGTCTGCTGATCAGGATGACTGGGTCTCTTTTTTGCCTTTGGCTGAGTTTGCTCTTAATAATAGGGCTAGCTCTGCCAATTTGATGTCTCCGTTTTTCTGTAATTCTGGGTTTCACCCTCGATTTTCTTCAGGACAGACGGAGGCTTCTGTCTGTCCAGGTGTTGACTCTGTTGTGGAGCGTATGCAACAGATTTGGGACCAGGTAGTGGAGAGGTTGTCCCTCTCTCAGGAGAAGGCCCAGCGGTTTGCTAACTGGCATAGGACTGATGGTCCTCGGTTTAATGTGGGGGACTTGGTCTGGTTGTCCTCAAAGAATATTCCTATGAGAGTAGCATCTCCTAAATTTAAGCCTAGGTTCATTGGACCTTATAAGATCATGGAGATTATTAATCCTGTTTCTTTTCGTTTGCTTCTTCCAGGGACATTTAAGATCCATAACGTGTTCCACAAGTCCTTGTTGAAGAGGTTTGTTGAGCCAGTGGTTCCTGCTGCTGTGCCTCCTGACCCTGTTTTGGTTGAGGGCAATCTGGAGTATGTGGTTGAGAAATATTAGATTCTCGTTTTTCTAGACGGAAACTCCAGTATTTGGTTAAATGGAGAGGTTATGGTCAGGAAGACAATTCTTGGGTGTTTGCTTCGGACATCCGTGCTAGGAGACTTATCCGTGCGTATCATAGAACTCATCCTGACCGACCTGGTTGCTCAGGTGAGGGTTCGGTGACCCCTCCTCAAGGGGGGGGTACTGTTGTGAATGGGTTTGAGATGAGTTCTGAGCAGAGACTTCCTCTGGTGGTTGCAAGCGGTGCTGGTCTGTCCAGTGAAGATTGTGAGGACTGGGAATCGGGTGTTACTGACTGGTCTTATATAAGGGAGTCACCTTCCCATCAGGGTTGCCGGTGATCAATTGTTCTGGTCTGAATCCTTCATTCCTGTTTCCCTTGTAGCCTGCTGTGTCGTGTCTGCATCTCCTGCTATCAGATAAGACATTTTCTTCTTTTTGTTTTTGTGCTATATTTTTGCATTTTGTCCTGCACTTCTGTGGGGGCCTTCAGGGTCCCCTCCGGGGGCTTTTGCCCTCTCAGTTTAGTTCAGCCACTGATGTTTGTACTTTTGCTTTTTCCAGTTTTTTCAGTGGCTGCTGTTTTGATTTTGTTACACCAGAGAACTAATTTAGGTGGAAGAGGTCGTGTGATCTCAGGTGTTTTTGAAATTAGTAGAGTTGGTGCTTTTCAGGGTTTTCTGAGATTGCAGTAAGTACCCTTCCTATCCTTTTCTATTTAGTTAGTTTGGGCCCCAGCGTTTGCTCATACTATTTTCTTTCTGTGTCAGTATTTCATCTTGTCTAACCGCCATTACTTGTTTGGGGGCTTTCTATTATCTTTGGGGTTCTGCTCCGGGGCAGATAGCTTTCCTATTTCTATCTTTAGGTGTAGTTAGTTTCTCAGGCTGTGACGAGGCGTCTAGGACCAACGTAGGAACGCTCCACGGCTGCCTCTAGTTGTGATGGTTAGTCAGGGTACTGCAATCTCATAGATTCCAACTGCTCTGGTGTATTGCCTTTTTTACCTGCACTCCTCAGCTACCGAAATATAACACAGCCCCATTCACTGTGTAATAGCTACTGGCAGAACGGAGCCTAACAGCACAGCTCCATTCACTATGTAGCGGCTACTGGCAGAACGGAGCGGAACAGCACAGCTCCATTCACTATGTAATGGCTACTGGCAGAACGGAGCGGAATAGCACAGCTCCATTCACTATGTAATGGCTACTGGCAGAACGGAGCGGAACAGCACAGCTCCATTCACTATGTAATGGCTACTGGCAGAACGGAGCGGAACAGCACAGCTCTATTCACCATGTAATGGCTACTGGCAAAACAGCACAGCCCCATTCACTGTGTAATAGCTACTGGCAGAACGGAGCCTAATAGCACAGCTCTGTTCACTGTGTAATGGCTACTGGCAGAACGGAGCGGAACAGCACAGCTCCATTCACTATGTAGCGACTACTGGCGGAATGTAGTGGAACAGCACAGCTCTATTCACCATGTAATGGCTACTGGCAGAACGGAACAGAACAGCACAGCTCCATCCACTGTGTAATTTCTACTGGCAGAATGGAACAGAACATCATAGCTCCATTTACTGTGTAATGGCTACTGGTGGAACAGAGCAGAACAGCACAGCTCCATTCACCGTATAATGGCTGCTGGCGGAACAGTACAGCTCCATTCACTGTGTAATGGCTACTGGCAAAATGGAGCGGAACAGCCCAGCTCCATTCACTGTGTAGCGGCTACTGGCTGAACAGAATGGAACAGCATAGCTCCATTCACTGTGTAGCAGCTACTCGCAGAATGGAGCAGGACAGCACAGCTCCATTCACTGTGTAGTTGCTACTGACAGATCGGAGCGGAACAGCACAGCTCCATTCACTATGTAATGGGTACTGGCGGAACGGAACAGCACAGCTCCTTTCACTGTATAATGGCTACTGGCAGAATGGAATAGAACAGCTTAGCTACATTCACTGTGTAGCGGCTACTGGTGGGTCCTGCTGATCAGCTACTATTCTCTTTAGGCCGGTTTCAGACATCAGTGGCTCTGGTACATGTAGTGACAGTTTCCTCACGTACCGGTGACACTGACACACGTAGACACATTAAAATGAATGTTTCTATGCACGTCAGTGTGTTTTCACGGATTGTGTGTCCGTGTGCAAAACACGGAGACATGTCAGTGTTCATGGGAGCGCACAGACTGCAAAACCTGCTGTACACGTGCACACGGAGAACAGTTCACACTGTCCTCCGTGCGCACGGACGGCACAGACAGCTACAGTACAGTAAGCACTGTCCCTGCCTGTGGTGCTGAAGCTCCCTGTCATTATTCTCCCTGCTCTGCCGGCAACAGCGAGCAGGGAGAATAAATGAAAAACCCAACATGGCGTCCCCCTTAATTTTTGAACCAACCCGGCAAAACTATACAGGTGCGGGCTGCTATTCTCAGGCTGGTAAGGGGCCATGAATATGGGACCCCCCAGCCTAAAAACAGCAGCCCGCAGCTGCCCAGAAAAGGCGCATCTATTAGATGCGCTTATTCTGGAACTTTGTCGGGTTCTTCCCACTTGCCCTGTAGTGGTGGCAAGTGGGGTTAATAAGAGGTTAATGTCACCTTTCTATAAGGTGACATTAAGCCAGGCTATAGTAAATAAAGGGTTAAATAAGCCCACACACAATAAGAATAAAGTTTTTTAATGAAAGAATACGCTACACAGTTTTTAAATCTTTGTTACACTCCCATTCCATTATCGAAGCCCTCGATCTCCTGTAAAAAATATAAAATAAAAAAGCAAAAATATTCCATACCTGTCTGCCGTACAGTCAAGTCCCACAGCGTAAATCCATCTCAGGGGTTAATAATTTTACAGCCAGAGCACTAATAATGCAGCCACTCCGACTGTAAACTATTGGGGAATGAATGGACGCAGCACGCACAGGCTCAGTGACAGTGGGTGACGTCATTGAGTCTCTGCTCGCTGACAGCTAAACTCCTGTGACCTCAGCACCGTCATTTTCCCACGGTGCTGAGGTTACAGGAATAGGCCGGGGACAGCGCTTACTGTAGCCGTCCGTGTGGTCCTGATGCGGTACACGTGTGCCACACGGATAAAGCACGTATTTATACGGACACGGATATCTCCGGTACTGATTTTTCTGGTATCGGAAATATCTGGACGTGTGAGACTGGCCTTAAAGGAGCGGATCTGTAGTACATCGTTGTAGCTACTAAACAATGTACAGGACCGCGCTGTTCTGTTAATTGGTAGGGCGACCATGTGTCAGACGTGCAACTTATTTATGCAGTGTGGCAAAGTGTACTTACTGTACTTGAGCCTCATCATTCCCTTTGCATGCAACAGATCTCTGAAGACAGCGAAGGGAGATTACACTTCACGACCATAACAGCACAATTGTTGTGATTACGGCTTAATCACTGAGATAGCCCCACACTGATGACTACTCAGGAGTAGTTAGTTTACTGCTTGTGTCAGAAACTTATTTTTGTACGCTATATTATATCAAGAAAAGAATAGGTGGTTTATTATAAGAACTGCCAGAATTCCTTTAAGTCACAAAAAAGCCCTTTAAGGCATTACATTCTAGATCTGTTGTGAATTGTACTTGGATGCAGTGTGAATAGAGTGGTGGAGCTGATGGTCTGCTCCTTAACACTCTAACGGGTTAAATGTATTTTATGTGCATGCATGTTATCAAGGGGGACACCCACTTGGGCTGCAGTCTAGCCTGGGCACAGTTAACTGTATAATGGTCGGGCAAGTTATGGGAGGGGAAGCTGAAATTTAGTGCCAAGTTCAGGGACAATGTGGGCCTAATACTCTGTGCAGTGGATTACTAAAAATACTCTTTCGTGTGATTCCATCTACCAGCTTGGGGGAACCTTGAGATGGACGTCGGGGCCCTTGGGCGCACTTAGCCTGTGAAGCTAAAGGGAAAGATGGACTCAAACTCTAGAAGTGGAAGGTGTTACAATCAGGGTGCACTGCTTGTGGTGGAGAAGAATTCCTAGTGCTAGAGAAGTTAGAAAGAAGGATACTCTACTCTACTAAAGTTGTGTCCAGTACCTGTGGGAAAGACGACAACCCGCTGGGCCTTATCCTATATACCTGTTTTTAAAGACTGACAGTTGTCAAGTGAAAGTTTGATTGTTTTTATGAATCCTGTGTCCCCTGGATTGATTGCTGCCGAGGTTCCAGAAGAGGAAAAACTGGAGCCAATGGAGGCATGGGGGCCATAAGTAAGTCTGATGCACCGCACACACAGCAGCACCCCGGGACGGGAACACGTGCTGTCTGTAGAGTGCCAGAATGAGTGGGAGCAGCAGCTCGCCCACGACTACCTCGCTTCGGCACTTTACATGAACATGGCAATAGTCAGCACAAATGAAATCTGTAAGTCAGATATTGGAATATGAAATGCATATATTAAGGACCCCATACACTGTAGATCAATGTTGAACTGACCTGTTTTGGTGGTACCTGCACCCATCTCTTGTGTATGGGGAATGTCCTGATTAATGATGGCAGAGGAAAGAACTCAATTCCAAATAAATGAATGTACATGTGTATCTGGTGTAAGGTTTCTCCTTGTGGAGAGTGACATACCAGCTCTGGCTTGTCAAGGTAAAGAGGCTTTTTCACCATGCAATGCTCCTCTGGGAAATTTAATATGCAAATTGCCTCTTCAGAGAAAAAGAGGACTTGTACTCTATAGCGCCACCTGTTGGAAGCAGCGATCCTACAAGTCACCATCAACCCTTTATCGAGTCTTGCAATATGACTTAGGATAAAAGCCAAATCAGTATCTCAATTTGCAGACACGGTGCTTCAGGATATTGCTCCTCGTCAGTGCAAAGTATGAAAACTGATTTGGCTAGGTGAGAGGCTCTGGACTGGGGTCTAAGGGGTAAGGTTTCTCCTTGTGGAGCGTGACATACCAGCTCTGGCTTGTCAACGTAAGGAGGCTTATTCGCCATGCAATGCTCCTCTGGGAAATTTAATATGCAAATTGACTCTTCAAACAAGTAATATTGCAAGAGTCGTTAAAGGATTGATTGTGACTTGTCGGATCGCTACTTCCAACAGGTGGCGCTTTAGAGTTCAAGTCCTCTTTTTTCTTTGATAAGGCAATTTGCATACATGTGTATCTGGTAGTCAGGAGGAATAGCTGTTGCAAACCATTATCAAAGATATACGGGCACCTTTAAGCAGGGCCAGTTTTAGGCAAATTGGGGCCCCAAATGCTTACATATTGCACCATCACACAGAAACATTTCTGTTGTATTTACATGCGCTGAGTTCAGGCCGCTAAACGAGTGTGATAGACAATATTAAAGTCATTCAATGCTTGATTCCCGGCCTCTTTAGGGTGTGTGCAGGCGCTCAGTAATTGGCAGTGCTTTGGACGCTGCGTCCAAAGCGCTGTCATCTATTGAACACTGGTGAATCCACATGTGTTCACTGAACCGTGCGGATTCACCGCGTCCAATACATTCTACGTGGTGAAGTTTATATTGCGGAGACTTGCTTCTTCAGGAGATAAATAGACATGCTGCGGTCTGGAGAGACACACCGCATGTCTGTCTCCACAGGTAGCCGCGGGCGTCTGTGGACGCATAGCGGGCATGGGATTTCTTAAAATCCCATACACTATGCTGTAAAATCTGGCCTCTGAATAAGTATGCAGTGTCCAACCTGCATCGTTTACTGACCGTGTGCACCTACCCTTACTCCGGCCGAGGAAGAATGATTGGTACAGATAGTTCTCGATACAGTATAATGCAGGTCCCATATAGTAAGATGCGCTCCCCATGGTCCTTGATAGAGTATAATGCAGCTCCCCTCAGAATATACTGCAGCCCCCTCATAGAGTATAATGTAGTCCCCTCATAGAGCATAATGCAGCCCCCCTCAGAGTAAAATCCAGCCTCTCAGAGCATAATGCAGCCCCCTCAGAGTATAATGCAGCCACCCTCAGAGTATACTGCAGCCCACCTCATAGAGTATAATGTAGTCCCCTAATAGAGCAAAATGCTGTCCCCTCAGAGTATAATACAGCACCCTCAGAGCATAATGAAGCCCCACACACAGTATAATGCAGCTCTCCCACACAGTATAATTCAGCCCCCCACAAACATACAGTATAGTGCAGCCCCCTCACACAGTATAATGCAGCCCTCCCACACACAGTATAATTCAGCACCCTCAAAGTATAATGTGGCCCCTAAGAGGATAATGCAGCTGCCACGCACACATAGTATAATGCAGCCCCCCACCACACACACAGTATAATGCAGCCCCCCAGAGTATAAAGCAGCCCCCTCAGAGCATAATGCAGCCCCCCAGAGTATTGAGCAACCCGCTCAGAAAATAATGCAGCCCCACACACACAAACAGTATAATTCAGCCCCCTCACAATTACACACACACACAGTATAGTGCAGCCCCCCACACACAGTATATTGCAGCCCCCACACACAGTATAATGCAGCCCCCCACACACAGTATAGTACAGCCCCCACAGAGTATAGTACAGTCCTACAGTCCTCCCACACACAGTATAATGCAGTCTCCTACACACAGTATAGTGCAGCCTCCCACACACACACAGTATAGTGCAGTCCCCCCACACACAGTATCATGCAGCAGACACACACACATACACACAATACTTACCTCTCCTCTTCGTTCCCCTGCTTCTCTGGCTTCTGCAGAGCATCTCAGCGTCTCATCAACTCCACTGCTGGCACACGTTGAGTCAGAGGCACAGGGGGAGTGATGTGAGAGGGAGTGTCACTCCCCCTCTGAGTCTGACTCATGATGCTCTTTCTTCCATTACTGCTTTCAACTGTATCGGCATCTATGATGCCTATAAGTCGAATGCGCGATGCACGGGGGGTGGCATCAGGCCCCTCTTACTCAGGAGCCCCATAGTGGCACACCACTGGCTGGGGGCCACTGGAGGAGCGGAGGTCTTAGGCGGTTGCCTGGTCTGCCTGCCCCTAATGCCAGCCCTGCATTTAAGCACAGGAGAGGCTGTAAACTGCGCTCTGTGCAGCAGCATGCATGTCGTGGTCAGTGTGCAGCTCCGTGCACAGAAAATTATAGATTCCAGCAGGAAACAAGAAGCGACCTTAGTTGATGGTAAGAAAACCCTTGCAACAACTAAGGCTGGGATCACACACACCGATTAAAAAATCTGACCGTTTTAGTGGGATGATTATCGCAGCAAAATGTCATGAACAGTCATCCGTCTGGCATCCGATTTTCCAGGAAAAATGTGATTTAGTCGCATCTGACCATAGTTGTAACATCCGATTTACATCCGACTTGTGAGAATTTATCGCAGGCTTGCAAAACTGACATATAATGGATCCAAAATAATATTATTTAAATCACAAAAGAAAGAATAGATATATACACATAGAACACAGATATATATATATATATATATATATGTCATTGTGACATGTACATATACATATATTTATAGTTCTTACACTTCTACATACTGTTATAGCCGCTAATTCAATTGCCGGCTTCAGTGAAATCACAGAAGCCGATGTGTCGACCCGCCACCACAATTGTGGGTTACCAGGGCAATGGGGTACTCAGAGCCGAGCCCGTAGAAGTCTATGGGGATTTTGTCACAGGTAGCTGTGGCTCGGTCTGTGGCCCGGGCGGTCTGGCGTATGTTGGGGATATATTTACAGGGGATTGATTATGTACAGTTCGTGACGCCACCTGTAGTCTCTGGCAATTAGTACCAGCGCTGCTGTAGATCTCTGAGGGGATGGTGAGGCAGCTAGATGTCGGGTCCCCTACAGGTGGGACTGGTCCCTCAAAGTCTATGTGAGTAGTGAAGTCGAGTGCGGTTAAAGAACACAGTCTCACACGGTCAGCGTCTTTCCATACCTTTACTTGCAAGATGTTAAGGCAGGTCCCAGGGAGGCTGATCCACGGAGAGTGTATTTTGAGGCAGCAGCTGGACAAGTTAGGGGCCTCCTTTATCTCCAATATAACGAGTGCAACTAGCATGAAGCGTAGTTCCCTCTAATCTTCAGCAATGCTTGCTGTACCTGCCCAGTCAGCTTAGTGTTAGGGGCCTTCCTGTGAAGGAGCTGAATACTTATGTAGTCCTGCAGAACTCCGAAGCCTTCACTCCCCCTGACCCCAGCTACGTGCTGACTATAAGGGGCTTGTCTGCCGCGACCTAGGGTCCGGTAGATTCCTGGTTGTCCTGTCACTGTGCCTGAAGCAACAGTGACTCTTCGGTCCCCAGTGACCGGTAGAAACGTGCTGGACTTCTGCAATCCGTTAAGCACAATCTTATAAATCCACTTGCCTTTCGCCTTGTCCACGCTGGTAACATAAGCACTCTTACTAGCCAAGGGTCGAGCAGTCACTTCTTTCCTTTTCCTTCCAATCAAGTTCACCGCAGATGCTCAGTTATCACAGGCAGGAGCACGTCACTGTACCTGAAACTGTCCTCTAGACAGGAATGCTGAAGACTTTCTGGGTTACAACTTGTTCCTTCCTTCAATGTATGCTGAGGAGATGACACAGCTCTGACCAGACTAAGGCGTATTCCAACACCTATACCAGACTCCACTTTCCAAGCTGATGAGATAGCAATCTAGACTCCTTCACTGTAGTCCAGACGCAGACTCTTCACGTCCTTACTGCCCGAAGACAGGAACTAGACTAACTGACTAAAATCACTCCTACACATACCTTCTTGACCACTCCCTAGAGTATACTCCACTACCCTAAGGGTGTGTCTAGTGTGTGTAGAGTGAATGCATATTGAGCATTAAGCCGCTGCCTCTCCATACACTCTCCAGGGTACTGCGTGTGCCTACCACCAGGGCTACACATTCCCCCATGGTAAACGACAGCACTCCCGGGCTGTGAAATACAAAAGACAGAAAAATTTTGTTTATGCAATAACATTTGGAACAATAACATCTTCCCATCCGGGAGGTAAGAATATTTTGAACGTTACAAACTTTAATACGAAAATACAAATAGTATCAAATGTCATTCAATAAATAAATTTACAATATACTTGTGAAGGACCCGCACCAAACCTTCAACGTGGGTCCTGGGTGGGCTGCAGGACGTCCAATTGCAGACCTCACTCAGTGCCACACCATACGGGTTTTGTTTTTCAGAGGTAGATATGAATGGTTTTTGTAAAACCAAGATAGGGCACCGGAGTGCAACTATATACAAGAATGTTCCGGGTTAGCATAGTCCTTAACCTCAAAAGTCATTTATAAAGAAAGACATAATAAATCACATTATCAAAAGTGCAACTGTTTTTCATCTATCAATTATCATCTATCAATTTCCAATTACCCAGCCGGGCATTCTATAACTAGAAATATATATATTCATTATATATAACTTGTGCAAAACTCTTTCTCAAAAACATTTTAAACTTTCTGCTATGGTACTGATGGTAGACCCGATATGGATCTCACCAACTCTTTACTATTTATTCTTTTTCTGCAAATACTTTTTCCACTACATTTTCCACCCCGGGGCTGGAACGATGCAATGAGCCCTTGATCCCAAGACCAGCAAATCATGTGCTGCGATCAGGGTCTGGGTTGCGACAGTTCTGGTGCGAACCTCCAGGGGCGCAACTGGTACAGTCTCTCCGCATGACACCGATTGCGTCTCAATTACTGTTAATGATATAGACTGCGTTAGGGATTGCGATCTAGACTGGGTCGCATGTGGCGATTTAGAGGTGACTTTAATTCGTGATGCACTCTGGGTCGCTAGTTGCGATGACTTTAAAGGGGGCGATGCTGGGGCACGGCCGGATGCTGCTTGATCTGAGTACGGGGACGCTGCGGTAATGGTGACGGTACCGGCGTCTGGGACGGGGTCGCGGACGATGGCGACGTTAAGGGCATACCACCCCTTCATTCCCCAATGCCGCGTATAGGTGACTATATCGCCGTTTACTAAGTCCCTCCCGGGATGGCCTTGTGGCAGGTGAGATTCCACGTCACGCCTGCTGACGAAGACCGCTGGGTAGAGGCCCGGTTCTCGGATAAAGCCCCAGCCCTTCCGGAGCTGGAACTCAGCCACACACCCCCGCCGCCGCGGTTCCCGTAAGGTACCTTTGTCGCGACGGACAGTCTCCTTGTCAGCAATCAGCTCAGCAAACTGTCGCTGGCGGTTCTTCTTGATTTCCCGCGCTTCCTCCTGCTGGCGCCTCTTCGTCTCCTCACGACTCTGCCATTCTTGCTCCCACTGGGCGGTGTAGGCGACGTCATCCAGGCGCGCCATTTCGTCCCAGTCCACATCTGGTAGTGACGGACAGGACCCCTCCGGTGTCCCTGCCGGGGACCGATCATCTGCTGCGGCCTCTTGGCCGGGCGGGCGTTCCGGGATTGGCTGTACCTCCTCAACCTCCTCCGCATCCACCGCTTCACCAGTGGGATCGGGAACGGTACTTTCGGGGGCAGCCTCCGGTTGCTCCTTCGCCTTGGGCAGCAGACTTTTCGGTACTTTGAATCGTGGGGGTTCATTGAGGGGAGGGGACGCCGTGTTTGTCATTTGCCACTTCAGCAGGTTACAGCGGCGTCTCTCTATCTCCTCCAGTCCCGGTTGGAACATCTTCTTTAGGAGTGCGTTCTCCTCCCGAACCTCCAACAACGCCTGTTGCAGGTGCAGGATGGCATAGGTGTCCGATGCCGATGGCAGCTTGACGGGGGCCCGGGGCCTGCCTGCCTCCGCTGCCCCGCTCGGCTGCACACGTCCTGCCTCCATCATTTTCCAGAAGATTCTTCCTTCTTTCTGCGGAGACATCCGGTCTCTTCCGTGGAGGTGGGGTTTGCGTCTCCTCCTCCTCGCAGGGAAGGTGAAGAGGAGGCGGACCTCCTTTGCTGTAGGGCAGGACGCATGTTATAGTAGCACTTTGAGAGGGCAGGCATTTTCTTCGCGCCACAGGGGGGTAGACGCCCACGAAGGTACGCCCACCTTCTTCTCCAGCGCCTGAGGGCGCGAATATGGCGACAAAAATGGCGATTTTGGCGCCAAAAGTGCAAACAGTCCTTTTCACAAAAACAAGTTCTTAGGCACGCAGGGCTCGCAATTTCGCGAGTTTGGTATCCTGTTCGTGACGCCAAGTAGTTGTGTCGACCCGCCACCACAATTGTGGGTTACCAGGGCAATGGGGTACTCAGAGCCGAGCCCGTAGAAGTCTATGGGGATTTTGTCACAGGTAGCTGTGGCTCGGTCTGTGGCCCGGGCGGTCTGGCGTATGTTGGGGATATATTTACAGGGGATTGATTATGTACAGTTCGTGACGCCACCTGTAGTCTCTGGCAATTAGTACCAGCGCTGCTGTAGATCTCTGAGGGGATGGTGAGGCAGCTAGATGTCGGGTCCCCTACAGGTGGGACTGGTCCCTCAAAGTCTATGTGAGTAGTGAAGTCGAGTGCGGTTAAAGAACACAGTCTCACACGGTCAGCGTCTTTCCATACCTTTACTTGCAAGATGTTAAGGCAGGTCCCAGGGAGGCTGATCCACGGAGAGTGTATTTTGAGGCAGCAGCTGGACAAGTTAGGGCCTCCTTTATCTCCAATATAACGAGTGCAACTAGCATGAAGCGTAGTTCCCTCTAATCTTCAGCAATGCTTGCTGTACCTGCCCAGTCAGCTTAGTGTTAGGGGCCTTCCTGTGAAGGAGCTGAATACTTATGTAGTCCTGCAGAACTCCGAAGCCTTCACTCCCCCTGACCCCAGCTACGTGCTGACTATAAGGGGCTTGTCTGCCGCGACCTAGGGTCCGGTAGATTCCTGGTTGTCCTGTCACTGTGCCTGAAGCAACAGTGACTCTTCGGTCCCCAGTGACCGGTAGAAACGTGCTGGACTTCTGCAATCCGTTAAGCACAATCTTATAAATCCACTTGCCTTTCGCCTTGTCCACGCTGGTAACATAAGCACTCTTACTAGCCAAGGGTCGAGCAGTCACTTCTTTCCTTTTCCTTCCAATCAAGTTCACCGCAGATGCTCAGTTATCACAGGCAGGAGCACGTCACTGTACCTGAAACTGTCCTCTAGACAGGAATGCTGAAGACTTTCTGGGTTACAACTTGTTCCTTCCTTCAATGTATGCTGAGGAGATGACACAGCTCTGACCAGACTAAGGCGTATTCCAACACCTATACCAGACTCCACTTTCCAAGCTGATGAGATAGCAATCTAGACTCCTTCACTGTAGTCCAGACGCAGACTCTTCACGTCCTTACTGCCCGAAGACAGGAACTAGACTAACTGACTAAAATCACTCCTACACATACCTTCTTGACCACTCCCTAGAGTATACTCCACTACCCTAAGGGTGTGTCTAGTGTGTGTAGAGTGAATGCATATTGAGCATTAAGCCGCTGCCTCTCCATACACTCTCCAGGGTACTGCGTGTGCCTACCACCAGGGCTACACACCGACATGAAATGATACATTGTTTCCACACATTTAACCATGTAATTTCATGTATTTTTATATATGTTTGAAACATACAATTACATGAGTATATGTGTGGTAAATTTCAGACATGTAGGGGTTAATTAAAGGTGTAAATTCGTTGAAAAAAAATGCGTGGGCTCCCGCTGTATTTTCTCCACCAGACAGACAAAGCAAGCGAGTGGGGGCAGATAATAATAGCCTAGGGAGGGTACATTTTTTTTGTGCCCCCCCTGGCTACTAACATCTGCCCCCAGACACCCCAGAAAGGGCAAATCTATAATTAGATTCACCTTTTCTGGCACTTTGCCCGTCTATTCCCATTGCCTGTAGCGGTGGCGAATGGGTTAATCTCACCTTAATGTCACCTTAGTATTGAAAGGTGACCTTAAGGCAGGTTAATAATTGATAGCTGTCAATTAGACAACTATCAATTATTAATCCTATTGTAGTAAATTAAAAAAACACATGAAATTACATGGTTAAATGTGTGGAAACAATGTATCATTTCATGTCGGCTTCTGTGATTTCACTGAAGCCGGCAATTGAATTAGCGGCTATTACAGTATGTAGAAGTGTAAGAACTATAAATATGTATATATATATATATATATGTCACAATGACATATATATATATATATATATATATGGATTCTATGTGTGGATATGTATTGATTCGATTCTTTATTAAAGCTGTCAGTGTGCTTTTACAGTATAGGCAGGGTGAATTGCCGGCTTTTCTAAAGGACACTGATGGCGATTTAATCGCAAGTCACACAGTGTGGTCCGTTTGTAATCCGATTTTTGATCGCTCCCATAGACTTGCATTGGCGATAGTCGACCCACAATCGGTGACAATCGCAGCATGCTGCGATTGCACTCGGACGTTTAAAACGGACCACAAAAAATCTGATACTGGGAGCTGCTCCATAGATTAACATAGGGCAGACTGCAATACGATATTTCATCGCATTGCAGTCGTCCGATTTTGTCGCCAGTGTGACTCCAGCCTAATAGAAGATGTAGCCCAAGATGGGAGTTAAAGCAATGGTTTTATCAGCTAAATGCTGTGTTTTCATGTTCAAGTACAAAAGATGTCCATTTTCTGGGTAAGATTCTCCACTAATGAACTGGTCCTTCTTCCTGTTAGTCAGGATGTTCTGTATTTTCACACAGCTTTGCTTTCAGATAACCTTTCTCTAAGTCTTTAAAATCATTAGAGCATGTGGGATTTGCAATAGGGGCCCCACTTGCCTTCTGTCTTCTGATGCTGGATATTCTCTATTGTATTTAGTTTCCCAGAGAGGTGCATCTCTACATATATATTGCTGGGTATTCTGTTTTTCATCTTTTTTGGAGACAGATGGTCCTCTCTTAACTTGCGAGTTGTGAATGTTGTTATGCTAAAATTTGATAAATTTGTTTTGCTCTGGAAATTTCACAAATCTTAATACTTAGATTAGTTAACTGTAAATCTCACCCTGGGAAATGTCTAACGTTCTGATAAGATACGAGGGTTTGCTTAATCTTGTGGATATTCTAATTAACGTTGAGCAAAAGTTGAAAATTAACCTTAATTTGATGATCTGATGTTCAGACTTGGTGATATGTATGCTTCCGTTCTACATTGACTTTAATGGTAAGGCATACTTAGGGAAAATGCTATTTATGACCAATATCTGACTTGTATCTTGCATTTTTCACTAGTTTTCTCCCCTGCAGTCGCTTCCTTTAATTTCAGTTTTTCTCTGACTAGTTGTTGAGACTACCTGGTATGATGTTTCCCATAGGCAGCACACATAGATATGAGGGTTTCACAATCCCTGTCCTTATTTAGCACCTTTTCAAAAGCAGCAGCAGCATAGAGGACATGAAACAGCGTATTGAGAAGTGGTAACTCTAAATCCAGCTCTAGGGTGAGGTTAACATTTACTAGAAATCAGCAGGAGTGTCTGTTTCTGTTCCCTTTTCTTGCCTCTGTGTCACACTCTGCTTCTCCCTCATTCTCCCTTCTCCATGAACAGCACTGTGCAGCTGTAACCTGATCTCCAGTGAATTAGAAGTCCATCTTGTTTTGATCAAGACATACACAACAGTTTAAACTTAGACTTGACAGTCTACAAATGTGCCAAATTTATAACAGTCACTGCTTGATGCTTAATGGGAATCTGTCACCCCATTTTAGCCATATCAGCTAAAGATATGACTGAATAGTGCGTCCATAAGCAAGCTATCGGTATGTAGCTTATATCCAGATACCCCGAGGAGCGGGGGGAGAAGAGAGAAAATGCCGCCCTCCGGACCGGACCGCCCTGATTTACAGAAAAGAATCCCGACTTTACAAAGGTATTTTGCTATCAAAATGGGGTTTATATGCAGTCTGACTGATGAAGGTCTATGTAGGACCGAAACGTTTCATTGTTTTTGGATTGCCTGCACAAAAGAAAATTATCTGCTCACAACATTTACCTGAGTGCCAAGTTTTGTACAAAAATAGTAAATCTGTTGACTTTTTGGGAGAGTTCTGGTCAATATTCAGTACAGATTTGTTTTTCAGTTGCCAATTCTGTTTGGCTTAAGTGTAATACTGAACTATGTAGTGTAGTTCGATGAAACTGAGTTTATTTGGAAATAATTTTTGCCAGTTTTTAATTTTGGGGGGTGGGGTTTCAGCATGATTACTGTGTTACATAGAAAAACAACATTACCGCTGAACTGGTCTAAAATCCAAATTGATTCAACATGGCAGCCCGACTAGGCAGTTTTAATTCTTCAACCAACATCCCAGACCGGCATTTACAAGGTCTTGTAATGTCATGACTTTGTATGAGGAGTAGACCAGATCGAATTCCTGGACCATGGAGTCAGAATCTTTTGCTCAACTTTAGTGGATCCTACAAATCATGTCATAAATATAAATAAAAAAATGGGCAAATTTGGTCCCTCCTCTCTATAACTAACATTTATCATTGTGAATGTCAAAAAGGTTGGACATTTTTACTAAGTTCTTAATGGATACCAGTTTGGTTAGTATTATAAATATTCGTAATACAATTTTGGGGTATTAAGAGGTATAGTTGAGCCCAGCTCTCATAATCTGTTGGTCTAATTATTAAATCCCAAGATGACATAATTTTCCCCCCACTTTGGAGGACCTACAATGCTTAGATAGAGCATCGATTTCAATTGGCAATGTGTAATGCTTAGTTTAAACCCCGTGGGGGCACTGCAGGAAAATTAAACAATCACAGTCAGGTCCTTCAGATATTTTCTTAAAATGTTGGTCTTAGCATTGGGACATGTATGGTTAATTTACAACTGAGGGACATTTCAAACCCCCAAACATATTGAATATTGAAAACAAACCCTTTAAAGCAGTGGTTCTCAACCTTTCAAATGCCGTGACCCCGCAATACAGTTCCTCATGTTGCGGTGACCCCCAAACCAAAAAATAATTACAGTCCTCCATACAATATTTTTGGGCACCACATAGTCCTCCATACAGTATTATGGGCCCAAAAATAATGCTCCATAAAGAATACTGGGCCCCATATAATGCTCCATACAAAATATGGAGCTCTCCTCTGCACTGTGCCGCGTTCTGCACTGTTACGGCTCAGAAAGGGCACTGTGGAAAGACTCCCCATTATCACATCATTGCCTCCCCATCATCACATCGCCTCCCCATCATCATTGTCTCCCCATCATCATTATCATTTCCTCCCCATCATCATTGTCTGCCCCTCATCATTGGCTCCCCCTCATCATCATTGCCTGCCCATTATCATTGGCTCCCCATCATCATCGCCCCCCATCATCATTGGCTCCCCATCATCATCATTGCCTTCCATCATCATCATCGCCTCCCCATCATCATCATCATCATTGCCTGACCATCATCATCGCCTCCCCATCATCATCATCATCTTTGCCTGCCCATCATCATTGGCTCCCCATCATCATCGTTGCCTCCTCACCACCATCACTTCCTCCCCCCATCACCATCAGATATACAGCACCACACACGACGCACGCAGCACTCTCTCAATAAATACCGGCAGACACACACACCAAGATACACAAGACACATACACCCCCATTTACCTGTCCGGGGGGGCCCCCCGGCTCTCTGCCAGCCGGCCGCTGAATGATGACTCATCCAGCGGGGCTGCTGTGACAGGAACCGGGCGCCCTGCAGGCGCCCGGAGCTACGGGGGCAGGGGAAGGGGAAGTATTGCCCGCCCTAGGCCGGGTCCCCCCTCCCCGCACAGTGGACCCCACCCCCGCTCAGCTCGGAGGGGCCCGGGCCCCTGCCTGGACTCCGTGGGAGGAGGAAATTTCTGCTGCTGCCCCCGCCCCCCCAAAACGTGCTGCCTGGGGGACCGCCCCCCACGCTACCCCGCGCCCTACCCCGCCCCACTCCCCCTGTCCCCGGCTAAAGCCACGGGAAAAAATTTGCATATTGGGTCCGCCCCATCCTTCCTCCGTATATAGCTCCCCTCCCATCCCCATCCTTTTTTTGGCTCCCCTCCCCCCCTCCCATCCTGTATACTGGCTCCGCTCCCCCCCCCATCCGATACTGGCTCCCCCAAACCCCCTCCCGTATATAGGGGTCCCCCCCATCCCCCATCCCGTTACAGGCTCCCCTCCCCCCCATCCGATATAGGGTCCCCTCCCAAACCCCCCCCTCCTTAAATGG
>JARQOD010008774.1:0-34223 GCA_033576555.1 Oophaga sylvatica
AAGTCACAGTAAAAGATGTAAAAACCATTACGGTGTCAGACGTGCAGTATAAATGTGTACAAACATACGGGTGTGAGAGTATGTAATAAGATACCATACAAACCGGGTCGACATGTCTATAGTAACATACGTGCAACATAGTGTATAGAGCACATAGTGTGTCAGAACATCAATAAGATGACACAAACAGTGTCAGATGCAGAATAGATGTGACAAACAATCCGGAAAGATAGTGTATAAATGGTCACGAACGTGTAGAAGATGCATAATAAGGTGTCACAACACAGTGTAAAGATGGTGTAATAAGATGTGACATACAATACGTGTAAGACTGTAAAATGCAAACAACGGGTGTCATAGTGCAGTGTAATAAAGTGCACATACATCCGGGTGTCAACGATGCATGTAATAAGAGTGCACTACATACCGGTGTCAGAGATGTCAGTAATAAGATGTGAACTACACTCGGTGTCAAAGATGTCAGTGTAAAAGATGGACCTACATCCGGTGTAAAGGTGCATTAATAAGGGAAACACACGTGAAGATGTCAGTATAGATGTGACATACACATACGTGTCAGAGGATGTCAGTAATAAGTGTGAACATACACAACGTGTCAGACATTCAGTGTAAAAGTGACATACTACGGTGTCGAGCAATAATAAGTGTGACTTCATACGGTGCAGAATAGTGTAAGATGCACATAATACGGTGTCAGGAGTCAAATAGGTGCACACATCGGTGTCCACATGTCATGTAAAGATGTGACATAATAGTGTCGACACATACGGTGTCAGCGATGTCAGTGAATAAGATTACATCACCGGTTCAGACGATGTGTAATAGATGTACAATCACATACGGGTCAACGTTAGTAATAAATGACACATACACATTATAGGCACATGTCAGTGTAATAAAGATACACTAGGTGTAGCTGTCAGTGTAATAAGATGTGACACATACACATACCGGGTGTCGAACGATGCAGTGTAAAAGATGTGACAATACACATACCGGGTGTCAGACGATGTCAGTGAATAAGATGTGACAATACACATACGGGTGTCAGAACGATGTCAGTGTAATAAGATGTGACACATAATACGGGGTCAACGTGTCAGTGTAATAAGATGTGACACATAAAACGGGTGTCAGAGCGATGTCAGTATAATAAGATGTGACACATACACATACCGGTGTCAAACGATGTCAGTGTAATAAGTGGACACATACAATACCGGGTGTCAGAGCGATGTCAGTGTAATAAGATGTGACACATCACATAGGGTGTCAGAACGTGTCAGTGTAATAAGATGTGACACATACACATACGGGTGTCAGACGATGTCAGTGTAATAGATGTGAACATACACATACGGGTGTCAGAGGATGTCAGTGATAATAGGAGGTCGGAAAAGTTGCACATACATCGGGTGAAGAGGTCAGTAAAATGACATACATCAAGCGATGGGTATAGATGTCAGACATAAAAGTGTAGTAAAGTCGTGTCAATAAGCATGGAATGATGTAAACACATACGGGTTACAACGATGTCAGGTAATAAGTGTAACATACACTACGGTGTCAGAGCGATGTCAGTGTAATAGAGGACACATACATAACGGGTGTCAGACGATTCGTGTAATAAGTGTGAACATAATACACGGTGTGAGCGATGCAGGTGTAAGAGATGTAAACATACGGGCAGAGCATGTCAGTGTAATAGATGTGAACATACGTGTGTCAAGATGTGTGTAAAAGATGTGACATACAAAGGTGTGAGCAACAGTGTAAAAGAGTGACATAAAACGGTGTCAGAGCATGTCGTGTAAAGTGTGAAACAGAGACTCGTAGGTGTCAGAAAGTCAGTGAATAAATGCAACTTACAGTGTAAAGATGTATAAAAGGTGTCAACGGTCAGTGATACATGTATAAATCCGGTGTCAGCGATGTCAGGTAATAGAGTGACATAAATACGGTGTCAAGGTGTAAGATGCATAAAAGTGTGACACATACACATAAGGGTCAGACGAGTCAGTTAATAAGTGTGAACACATACAGTGTCAAGAGTCATGTATAAGATGACACAACACATACCGGTCAGCGATGTCAGGATGTGTGTAAAATGACACATAATACGGTTGAACGTGTATGTAATAGTGTCAAACAATACCGGTGTCAGACGATTCAGTGTAATAGAACATACAAGGTGTAGGGAGCAGTGTAATAAGATGTGACACATACAATACCGGTGATAGCAACGTGTCAGTAATAGAAGTGACACATACACACCGGGGTCGAGCGATGTCAGTGAATAAGTGTGACACATACACATACGGGTGTCAGAGATGTGTGTAATAAGATAACATACACATACCGGGTCAGACGATGTCATGTAAAAAGTGTGAACATACACATGTGCCAGATGTCGGTAGATGAATAAATGTGACACATACACATACCGGGTTCAGAGGATTCATGTAAATAGTGTGACACATACACATCGGTGTCAAGCGATGTGTCATGAAATGTGACAATACACATACCGGTGTAGAGCGTGTCAGTGTAAAGATGTACAAACATCATACGGTGTCAGGATAGATGTAATAAATACACATACCGGTGTGCGGTCAGTGTATAAGTGGTACACATAGTGTGAAAGATACGGTAAAAGATGACATAAATACGGTGACAACATCAGTGTAAAGATGAAACACAGGTTAGAGACATCATTAATAGGTGACAACATAGTGTAAGATGTCATAAGTGTCAACGTGTCGTTAGAGTACAAAACGTTAAGATGTCAGTTAAAAGACATAACGGGTGTCAGAGCGATGTCAGTGTAATAAGATGTGACACATACACATACCGGGTGTCAGAGCGATGTCAGTGTAATAAGATGTGACACATACACATACCGGGTGTCAGAACGATGTCAGTGTAATAAGATGTGACACATACACATACCGGGTGTCAGACGATGTCAGTGTAATAAGATGTGACACATACACATACCGGGTGTCAGAGCGATGTCAGTGTAATAAGATGTGACACATACACATACCGGGTGTCAGAACGATGTCAGTGTAATAAGATGTGACACATACACATACCGGGTGTCAGACGATGTCAGTGTAATAAGATGTGACACATACACATACCGGGTGTCAGAGCGATGTCAGTGTAATAAGATGTGACACATACACATACCGGTGTCAGACGATGTCAGTGTAATAAGATGTGACACATACACATACCGGGTGTCAGAGCGATGTCAGTGTAATAAGATGTGACACATACACATACCGGGTGTCAGAGCGATGTCAGTGTAATAAGATGTGACACATACACATACCGGGTGTCAGAGCGATGTCAGTGTAATAAGATGTGACACATACACATACCGGGTGTCAGAGCGATGTCAGTGTAATAAGATGTGACACATACACATACCGGGTGTCAGAGCGATGTCAGTGTAATAAGATGTGACACATACACATACGGGTGTCAGAGCGATGTCAGTGTAATAAGATGTGACCATACATACCGGGTGTCAGAGCGATGTCAGGTAATAAGATGTGACACATACAATACGGGTGTCAGAGCGATGTCAGTGTAATAAGATGTGACATACACATACGGGTGTCAGAGCGATGTCAGTGTAATAAGATGTGACACATACAATACGGGTGTCAGACGATGTCATGTAATAAGATGTGGACATCACATACGGGTGTCAGAGCGATGTCAGTGTAATAATGAGTGTAGACATACACTACGGGTGTCAGACGATGTCAGTGTAATAAGGATGTGACCTACACATACCGGGTGTCAGAGCGATGTCAGTGTAATAAGATGTGACACATACACATACCGGGTGTCAGAGCGATGTCAGTGTAATAAGATGTGACACATACACATACCGGGTGTCAGAACGATGTCAGTGTAATAAGATGTGACACATACACATACCGGGTGTCAGAATGATGTCAGTGTAATAAGAGGCGTATGATGAGGGTATTGAATGGGGCTGTAGGTTGAGGGTGTAGGATGCCCCTGTAGGAATGTGCCTATAGAATTCAGGATGGAGCTGTAGGGTGGGCTTGTAGGATGGGACTGTAAGTTGGAGCTGTAGTATGGGGCTGTAGGTTGCAGCTGTAGGATGAGGCTGTAGGATGTGGGGCTATAGGATAGGGCTGTAGGATGGGGCTGTAAGATGGGGCTGTAGGATTAGAGTGTAGGATGGGGCTGTAGGATGAGGGTGTAGGAACAGGCTGTAAGATGGGGCTGTAGGATGAGGGTGTAGGAACGGGCTGTAAGATGGGGCTGTAGGATGAGGTTGTAGGAAGGGGCTGTAGAATGAGGATGTAGGATGGGGCTGTAGAATGAGGGTGTAGGATGGGGCTGTAGGATGAGGGTGTAGGAACGGGCTGTAAGATGGGGCTGTAGGATGACGGTGTTGGATGCGGCTGTAGGATGAGGGTGTAGGAACGGGCTGTAAGATGGGGCTGTAGGATGAGGGTGTAGGATGGGGCTGTAGAATGAGGGTGTAGGATGGGGCTGTAGAATGAGGGTGTAGGATGGGGCTTTAGGATGGGCTGGGTCTGTAGTTGTCTGTCCGATCAGTTATGAATGCTTCTACAGTGGTCTACCTATTGTCAACCTCTCAGTTCTTTGTCTCCTCTGCTGATTCTGGTAGGATTTGGCTATGACCATCTTGTTCTTCCTTCTGTCTACATTTGATGACACTGTCTCTTTTTTTCTTCTTTGGTCCGGGGGACCCTCACAGACAGTAACATAGAGATAGTGATGGGTTTAAAGAACACAGATGTCTTTGCGGGGGAGACGGCCACGTTTTCCTGTGAGCTGTCCGGCCCGGATGTGCGGAACGTGCAGTGGTGGCTCGATGGTTCTCCACTGCAGAACAGCCCGGAGATCGAGATCTCAGTGCACAGAGGCAAAGTCCACACCCTAACCCTAAAAAACCTGGGGACCAATGACTCTGGCGTAGTCACCTTTAAATCCGGCTCCCTCGTATCTACTGCTAAACTTTTAATCAAAGGTATTTAAAAGGACTAACAAGACTAAGAGTGGCTTGCTTGCCTCTAGTGTTCTCCCTCGCTGGACTTCAGGGACTCCCAGACCATTATTGAGCTTCATCCTTGGGAGGAACTGGCCGCAGTGATGCTGACACTTGCCATTATTGGATATAAAGGCCAGGGCCTTTCTGCACAGTGTATGGGCCCCTGGTGGCAACAGGGACCTGAGGGCTAATAAGCCTTGTGTGATGCACCAACTTTTTGTCTCCAGGTCATGTTCCACCATTGGTGCATTGCTATTCACCAGTCATGGGCACCATTACTGCAGTCCTTACAATCTGGTACACTGCGGTGGGCACTATTATTGTTGAGTCGACAGAGGGGCATCCTCATGATGTAGATTCTGGCGATGGTGAACACTGGAACATCTGCCGCTAATCCGCCATCTCCTGCTTTCTCCCCATAAAGCACCATAAAGAGGATCGGTCACCGGTTTTGGAAGTCTGCACGACCTCCACCTGCCAGTTGCCACTTATAGTTGAGCCAGGCAGATATCAGACGTGCTGAGGTCCATCTCCAAAACATACAAAAACATGTTCGCATTACAGGTTAAAAATTTTCAAAAGTTATCTAAAATTAAACTACAATTTTTTTAAATTGAAAATTTATTTTTTAAACCTGTCATCATAGGATTCATCCCACAGACTGTAGGAATCATCATGGGAAGGCACGTGCATCGTATTCTGCTATTGCAGCCTTTTCGCACTTGTGGGTTTTGGCATGTAGCGTTGTCCCAATCCAATTGTCTCTTCTCCAGTTACCTGAATACAAAGAGTATTGTTTCAGAAAATAATTTTCTGGAATTTGTTTTATCTTTTTAGAAAACACCTTGAAATATAAAAAACACCATAGATTAAAAAATATATATGTAAAAAAAAGTATCAAATTTGTTTTGAATTTGTTATACCAGTCTTGCAATAAATGTTTTTGGCATTTTTTGTGAAGAAAATAGAATATTAACAAGAAAATAAAAGGCCCTTTGCAAGTGAAGAATTTATTATCCAACATCCTGTATCTAATGTGTCGTAGCTCGTGGGTCCGTCAGAGGACATCAATGAGATTGAAGCAGAAATTGGTCATTGTTTTCTAGAGTTATTTTCATTGGAATGAAGCATTTTTTTTATTTTTTCCAAATATACAAAAATATCTTCCAAGAGGATTGGATGTGAACAAAGGGAAAGATATTCTAGACCATTGAGTCACTGAATTAAAGAACAGTTCTGTTTTGCCCCATTCCTCTCCACATCTTTTGTGTGATATGTATTCGTCCATCCCATCCTGTTTTTGGTTGAAGTCTTCAGGTATCTATGATGTTTGCATTTGTCTCGATCTTGTTGTTGGTGGTCTTCTTCCTTTCTTGTATTTTGAGTCTTCTGGGTATCTATAATCTCTGTAGTCATCTCCATCTTGTTGTTGGTTGTCCTTATTCTGTCCTGTGTATTAGGTGTTCCTGGCTGTTGTTAGTCATCCTCACCCCTCACCCTGTCTTGTGTATTCGTCTTCCTGTGGTCTATGTTCCCTGTGATAATCTCCATCTTGTTAGTTATCCTAATCCTGTCGCTTCTTTTGGTCTTCCTGATGTATATGATCCATATGATTATCTATATCTAGTTAGTCATCCTCATCCTGTCTTGTGTTTTGTTCTCCCTGATATATATTGATCCTGTGGTCATCTCCATCTTGTTGTTGGTCATCCTCCTCATGTCTTGTGTTTTGTTCTCCCTGATATATATAATCCTGTGGTCATCTCCATCTTGTTGTTGGTCATCCTTCTCATGTCTTGTGTTTTGTTCTCCCTGATATATATGATCCTGTGGTCATCTCCATCTTGTTGTTGGTCTTTTTCCTCTTGTCTTGTGTTTTGGTCTTCCTACTATCTATGATCCTGTGATCATCTCCCATCTTGTTGGTCATTTTCCTCTTGTCTTGTGTTTTGGTCTTCCTACTATCTATGATCCTGTGGTCATCTCCATCTTGTTGTTGGTCATTTTCCTCTTGTCTTGTGTTTTGGTCTTCCTGATATCTATGATCCTGTGGTCGTCTCCATGTTGTTGGTCATTTTCCTCTTGCCTTGTGTTTTGGTCTTCCTACTGTCTATGATCCTGTTGTCATCTCCATCTTGTTGTTGGTCTTTTTCCTCTTGTCTTGTGTTTTGATCTTCCAACTGTCTATGATCATGTGGTCATCTACATCTTGTTGTTGGTCTTTTTCCTCTTGTCTTGTGTCTTGGTCTTCCTACTGTCTATGATCATGTGGTCATCTACATCTTGTCGTTGGTCATTTTCCTCTTGCCTTGTGTTTTGGTCTTCCTACTATCTATGATCCTGTGGTCATCTCCCATCTTGTTGTTGGTTATTTTCCTCTTGTCTTGTGTTTTGGTCTTCCTGGTATCCATGATCCTGTGCTCATCTCCATCTTGTTGTTGGTCATTTTCCTCTTGTCTTGTGTTTTGGTCTCCATGATATCTATGATCCTGTGGTCATCGCCATCTTGTTGTTAGTCATCCTCCTCCTGTATTGTGTTTTGGTCTCCCTGATATCTATGATCCTGTTGTCATCTCCATCTTGTTGTTGGTCATTTTCCTCTTGTCCTGTGTTCTGGTCTCCCTGATATCTATGATCCTGTGGTCATCTCCATCTTGTTGTTGGTCATTTTCCTCTTGCCTTGTGTTTTGGTCTTCCTGATATCTATGATCCTGTGATCATCTCCCATCTTGTTGGTCATTTTCCTCTTGCCTTGTGTTTTGGTCTTCCTGATATCTATGATCCTGTGATCGTCTCCCATCTTGTTGGTCATTTACCTCTTGCCTTGTGTTTTGGTCTTCCTACTATCTATGATCCTGTGATCATCTCCCATCTTGTTGGTCATTTTCCTCTTGCCTTGTGTTTTGGTCTTCCTACTATCTATGATCCTGTGGTTACTTTCTTCTTGTTGTTGGTCATTTTCCTCTTGTCTTGTGTTTTGGTCTTCCTACTATCTATGATCCTGTCGTCATCTCCATCTTGTTATTGGTTATTTTCCTCTTGTCTTGTGTTTTGGTCTTCCTGATATCTATGATCCTGTGGTCGTCTCCGTGTTGTTGTTTGTCATTTTCCTCTTGCCTTGTGTTTTGGTCTTCCTACTATCTATGATCATGTGGTTACTTCCATCTTGTTGTTGGTCTTTTTCCTCTTGTTTTGTGTGTTTTGGTCTTCCTACTGTCTATGATCCTGTGCTCATCTCCATCTTGTTGTTGGTCTTTTTCCTCTTGTCTTGTGTTTGGTCTTCCTACTGTCTATGATCATGTAGTCATCTACATCTTGTTGTTGGTCTTTTTCCTCTTGTCTTGTGTTTTGGTCTTCCTACTATCTATGATCCTGTGGTCATCTCCATCTTGTTGTTGGTCTTTTTCCTCTTGTCTTGTGTTTTGGTCTCCCTGATATATATGATCCTGTTGTCATCTCCATCTTGTTGTTGGTCATTTTCCTCTTGCCTTGTGTTTTGGTCTCCCTGATATCTATGATCCTGTGATCATCTCCATCTTGTTGTTGGTCATTTTCCTCTTGTCTTGTGTTTTGGTCTTTCTGGTGTCTATGATCCTGTGATCATCTCCATCTTGTTGTTGGTCATTTTCCTCTTGTCTTGTGTTTTGGTCTCCCTACTATCTATGATCCTGTGGTCATCTCCATCTTGTTATTGGTCATTTTCCTCTTGTCTTGTGTTTTGGTCTTCCTGATATCTATGATCCTGTGGTCGTCTCCGTGTTGTTGTTTGTCATTTTCCTCTTGCCTTGTGTTTTGGTCTTCCTGATATCTATGATCCTGTTGTCATCTCCATCTTGTTGTTGGTCATTTTCCTCTTGCCTTGTGTTTTGGTCTTCCTACTATCTATGATCCTGTGATCATCTCCATCTTGTTGTTGGTCATTTTCTTCTTGTCTTGTGTTTTGGTCTTTCTGGTGTCTATGATCCTGTGATCATCTCCATCTTGTTGTTGGTCATTTTCCTCTTGTCTTGTGTTTTGGTCTTCCTACTATCTATGATCCTGTGGTCATCTCCATCTTGTTATTGGTCATTTTCCTCTTGTCTTGTGTTTTGGTCTTCCTGATATCTATGATCCTGTGGTCGTCTCCGTGTTGTTGTTTGTCATTTTCCTCTTGTTTTGTGTTTTGGTCTTCCTACTGTCTATGATCCTGTGCTCATCTCCATCTTGTTGTTGGTCTTTTTCCTCTTGTCTTGTGTTTTGGTCTTCCTACTGTCTATGATCATGTGGTCATCTACATCTTGTTGTTGGTCTTTTTCCTCTTGTCTTGTGTTTTGGTCTCCCTGATATATATGATCCTGTTGTCATCTCCATCTTGTTGTTGGTCATTTTCCTCTTGCCTTGTGTTTTGGTCTTCCTACTATCTATGATCCTGTGATCATCTCCATCTTGTTGTTGGTCTTTTTCCTCTTGCCTTGTGTTTTGGTCTTCCTACTATCTATGATCCTGTGATCTCTCCATCTTGTTGTTGGTAATTTTCCTATTGTCTTGTGTTTTGGTCTTTCTGATATCTATGATCCTGTGGTCATCTCCATCTCGTTGTTGGTCATTTTCCTCTTGCCTTGTGTTTTGGTCTCCCTGATATCTATGATCCTGTGGTCATCTACATCTTGTTGTTGGTCATTTTCCTGTTGTCTTGTGTTTGGGTCTCCCTGATATCTATGATCCTGTGGTCATCTCCATCTTGTTGTTGGTCATTTTCCTGTTGTCTTGTGTTTTGGTCTTCCTAGTGTCTATGATCCTGTGGTCATCTCCATCTTGTTGTTAGTCATCCTCCTCCTGTCTTGTGTTTTGGTCTTCCTGGTATCTATTATCCTGTGGTCATTTACATCTTCTTATTGTTTATCCCTCTCCTTTATTTTGGTTTTGGTCTTCCTGATGTGTGTGATCTCTGCAATCATCCTGATCATTGTCCTTGTCGTTTTTTCCAACATTTCTTTCTCCGTTGAGCTGGGTCTTCTAATGTCTAGAATTGTTTCAGTCCAGTGACTTGCGCTTTGCGCTGCCTCTGTTTGTATGGATTGAACAAGGTTCATAAATTTTAAATTTATTTTAAGTTTTCCATGCCTAAAATGAAAATAAAGAAAACTTGAGTCTTGAAATAGGAAGGTTCTGAGCTGCACTTGCCTTTTTCCAAATGTCCGGGTCTATGGGGAGAAAGCCCTTGTTGCTTCATACTAGCTTTTCTTCTCGTCACTTTAAGATCCTGATTTTCTAGGTGCTTTAGAGAGTGCTCAGGATTGAGATGCGGTGACTCAGAGAATGGCCCCGAGGCACGAAAGCTAATTCCTGGGATCACTGACCCCATGGGGCATTCTCACAGCGTGCGCTGTATAATTGCTTCTACTGACAACATATGAAGAGCGTACCGGACCTCCGACAGACGTGTACCCTGAGGATGTGTACCGATCTATTATTCATCTTTATTTACTTCTATAGCGCCATCGTGTTCTGCAGCGCTGTACAGACATCATCACTGTCCCCGCTGGGGCTCACATTCTAGATTCCCTATCAGTAAGTCTTTGCAGGGTGGGACAAAACCCTCGCAAACACTGCGTGAACTTACAACCCCAGGACCCCAGCGCTGCAGCCCGGCGGTGGCTTGGTGCTGCACACCTGTCCACACGTCTGTTATTGATCCAGAGCTGAACTCAGAAATCTACTCTTTGCCCTGGAAATAAAGAGCAGTTTTGCTCCTGTCATTAGTCAGGTGATTTAACAGCAGCGCTCTGTATGTGTTCCCTCACTCCCAGAATCCACTGCCTCTGGTAACAGGAAACCAGGAGGATGATGAGTGCTGCTCCGGATGCAACAGGAGTAAAAGCCATAATGGCATTTGCATTGTTGGATACATTTATACTTAACATTTCCTACACACTTTAGATTGCACAAGTAGTCATTCCAAGGGAAAAACACGTACGACAAATGTGTGTAAAAAACAAAAAAACTCACCATGTGGTAAATTTCAGTGTCTTCTGGTTCTACCATCCTGTACACTCCAGTATCTCCATACTCCTGATCTACCATCCTGTACACTCCAGTATCCTCCATACTCCTGATCTACCATCCGGTACACTCCAGTATTCTCCATACTCCTGATCTACCATTCGTGCACTCCAGTATCCTCCATACTCCTGATCTACCATCCTGTACACTCCAGTATCTCCATCCTGATCTACCATCGACTCCAGTATCTCCATACTCCTGATCTACCATCCGGTACACTCCAGTATTCTCCATACTCCTGATCTACCATCCGGTACACTCCAGTATCCTCCATACTCCTGATCTACCATCCGGTACACTCCAGTATCCTCCATACTCCTGATCTACCATCCGGTACACTCCAGTATCCTCCACATTCCTGTTCTTACCATCCGGTGCACTCCAGTATCCTCCACACTCCTGATCTACCATCGTACACTCCAGTATTCTCCACACTCCTGTTCTACCACCCGGGTACACTCCAGTATCCTCCACACTCCTGTTCTACCATCCGGTAAAACTCCAGTATCCTCCACACTCCTGATCTACCATCCGGTACACTCCAGTATTCTCCATACTCCTGATCTACCATCCGGTACACTCCAGTATCCTCCACACTCCTGTTTCCATCCGGTACACTCCAGTATCCTCCACACTCCTGTTCTACCATCCGTACACTCCAGTATCCTCCACACTCCTGTTCTACCACCCGGTACACTCCAGTATCCTCCCACTCCTGTTCTACCATCCGGTACACTCCAGTTTCCTCCACACTCCGTTCTACCCATCCGGGTACACTCCAGTATCCTCCCACTCCTGTTCTACCATCCGGTACACTCCAGTATCTTCCATACTCCTGTTTCACCATCCGGTACACTCCAATATCCTCCATACTCCTGTTTCACCATCCGGTACACTCCAGTATCTTCCATACTCCAGTTATACCATCCGGTACACTCCAGTATCTTCCATACTCCATTTCTACCATCCGGTACACTCCAGTATCTTCCATACTCTGGAGGAAACTGGAGTATACCGGACCATAGAACCATACTCCAGTTCACCATCCGGTACAGTCCATATCCTCCATACTCCAGTTCTACCATCCGGTACACTCCAGTATCTTCCATACTCCAGTTCTACCATCCGGCACACTCCAGTATCTTCCATACTCCAGTTCTACCATCTGGTATACTGCAGTATCTTCCTTACTCCAGTTCTACCATCCGGTACACTCCAGTATCTTCCATACTCTGGTTCTATGGTCCGGTATACTCCAGTTTCCTCCAAAACTCCAGTTCTACCATCCGGTACACTCCAGTATCCCCATACTCCAGTTCTACCATCCGGTACACTCCAGTTTCCTCATACTCCTGTTCTACCATCCGGTACACTCGAGTATCCTCCACACTCCTGTTCTACCATCAGGTACACTCCAGTATCCTCCAGACTCCTGTTTCACCATCCGGTACACTCCGGTATCCTCCATACTCCTGTTTCACCATCCGGTACACTCCATTATCTTCCATACTCCAGTTCTACCATCCGTACACTCCAGTATCTTCCATACTCCAGTTCTACCATCTGGTATACTCCAGTATCTCCATACTCCTGTTTCACCATCCGGTACACTCCAGTATCTTCCATACTCCAGTTCTACCATCCGGTACACTCCAGTATCCTCCATACTCCAGTTCTACCATCTGGTATACTCCAGTATCTTCCATACTCCTGTTTCACCATCCGGTACACTCCAGTATCTTCCATACTCCAGTTCTACCATCCGGTACACTCCAGTATCTTCCATACTCCAGTTCTACCATCTGGTATACTCCAGTATCTTCCAATACTCCTGTTTCCACCACCCGGTACACTCCAGTATCTTCCTTTACTCCTGTTTCCACATCCGGTACACTCCAGTATCTTCCATACTCCAGGTCTACCATCCGGTAACATCCAGTATCCTCCACACTCCTGTTCTACCATCCGGTACACCCCATTTCCTCCACACTCCTGTTCTACCATCCGGTACACTCCAGTTTCCTCCACACTCCTGTTCTACCATCCGGTACACTCCAGTGTCCTCCACACTCCAGTTCTACCATCCGGTACACTCCAGTATCTTCCATACTCTGGTTCTATGGTCCGGTGCACTCTATTTCTGGCTGCTGATGCCACACTTACCAAACTTGAAGCTGCCTTCTGGCTAGGATTACTAACCGAAGCTTCGCTGATCCCTCACTATGCTCGCGCTGTGGCTTTGTAAAATGTCATTTCATCATGGCCCTTTAATGCATGTCCCCTTTGACATGTTGGTTGACAGATCCAACCATTGAGGTGGTCAGTCCTATGAACGACCTCACCATTGATGAAGATGACACAGCAGAGTTCATTGCCAGTACTCTAGACCAGTGCAAGCTGCCCGGAAGAAAAAAGATGTAGACGTATGTGCCGATGGAAAGAGGGTGATTGTCGAGCAAGACGGGAATGTGGCCAAGCTGATTATTAAGTCTGTGGTTCCTGAGGACAGAGGCATCTATGTGTGTGAAGCTGGAGGCACGGGTTGTCGCCATGCTTGACGTTGAAGGTGAGGTCTTCCATCAGTAACGGAAGACTACGCCAGTATCCATTATCCTAAATATTCCCCCTCCTCATCCTCATGCCTCTATGCCTTTAGCTCAATTCTAAAAAAAACCCTAAATATCCATAATTCTTTTTCTATAAATGTTTATATGTAGATCTGTCTGTGGTATCTTCAGTTTTAATGAGTGCAGCTCTTGAGTAGAGGATGAGTACAGGACAATCTAAAATTTGTACACAGTGATTCCACCAGCAGACTAGTGAGTGCAGCTCTGGAGTATAATACAGGATGTAACCGGATCATAATGTAATTTTATGTACACATGACTGCACCAGCAGAATAGTGAGTGCAGCTCTGGAGTAAACACAGATGTAACTCAGGATCAGTAATGTAATGTATGTTTCACAGGACTCCACCAGCAGAATAAGGTGCAGCTCTGGGTAAATACAGGGGTAACTCAGGCATAATGTAATGTATGTAAACAGTGACTGCCCCAGCAGAATAGTGAGTGCAGCTCTGGAGATAACACAGGATGTAAAATCAGGATCAGAATGTATGTAAACAGTGACTCCACCAGCAAATAGTGAGTGCAGCTCTGAGTATAACACAGGATGTAACTCAGGATCATAATGTAATGTATGTACCAGGACTGCACCAGCAGAATAGTGAGTGCAGCTCTGGAGTAAACACAGATGTAACTCAGGATCAGTAATGTAATGTATGTACACAGTGACTGCACCAGCAGAATAGTGAGTGCAGCTTGGAGTATAATAAGGATGTAATCAGGATCAGTAATGTAATGTATGTACACAGTGACTGCACCAGCAGAATAGTGAGTGCACTTGGGTATAATACAGGATGTAACTCAGGATCAGTAATGTAATGTATGTACACAGTGACTGCACCAGCGAATAGTGAGTGCAGCTCTGGAGTATAATACAGGATGTAACTCAGGATCAGTAATGTAATGTATGTACACAGTGACTGCACCAGCAGAATAGTGAGTGCAGTCTGGAGTATAATACAGATGTAACTCAGGATCAGATAATGTATGTACACAGTGACTGCACCAGAGAATAGTGAGTGCAGCTCTGGGTTCAGATGTACTCATCGTTAATGTTGCCTGATGCCACAGCAGAAAGTGAGTGCAGCTTGAGTATAATACAGATGTAACTCAGGATCAGTAATGTAATGTATGTACACAGTGACTGCACGCAGAATGTGAGTGCAGCTCTGAGATAATAAGGATGTAACAGATCAGTAATGTAATGTATGTACACAGTGACTGCACAGCAGAATAGTGAGTGCAGCTCTGGAGTATAATACAGGATGTAACTCAGGATCAGTAATGTAATGTATGTACACAGTGACTGCACCAGCAGAATAGTGAGTGCAGCTCTGGAGTATAATACAGGATGTAACTCAGGATCAGTAATGTAATGTATGTACACAGTGACTGCACCAGCAGAATAGTGAGTGCAGCTCTGGAGTATAAACAAGGGTGTAACTCAGGATCAGTAATGTAATGTATGTACACAGTGACTGCACCACAGAATAGTGAGTGCAGCTCTGGAGTATAATACAGGAATGTAACTCAGGATCAGTAATGTAATGTAGTACACAGTGACTGCACCAGCAGAATAGTGAGTGCAGCTCTGGAGTGATAATACAGGATGTAACTCAGGATCAGTAATGTAAATGTATGTACACAGTGACTGCACCAGCAGAATAGTGAGTGCAGCTCTGGAGTATAATACAGGATGTAACTCAGGATCAGTAATGTAATGATGTACACAGTGACGCACCAGCAGAATAGTGAGTGCAGCTCTGGAGTATAATACAGGAGTAACATCAGGATCAGTATGTAATGTATGTACACAGTGACTGCACACAGAATGATGAGTGCAGCTCTGGAGTATAATACAGGATGTAACTCAGGATCAGTAATGTAATGTATGTACACAGTGACTGCACCAGCAGAATAGTGAGTGCAGCTCTGGAGTATAATACAGGATGTAACTCAGGATCAGTAATGTAATTATGTACACAGTGACTGCACCAGCAGAATAGTGAGTGCAAGCTCTGGAGTATAATACAGGATGTAACTCAGGATCAGTAATGTAATGTATGTACACATGTGACAGCACCAGCAGAATAGTGAGTGCAGCTCTGGAGTATAAACAGAATGTAACTCAGGATCAGTAATGTAATGTATGTACACAGTGACTGCACCAGCAGAATAGTGAGTGCAGCTCTGGAGTATAATACAGGATGTAACTCAGGATCAGTAATGTAATGTATGTACACAGTGACTGCACCAGCAGAATAGTGAGTGCATCTCTGGAGGATAATACAGGATGTAACTCAGGATCAGTAATGTAATGTATGTACACAGTGACTGCACCAGCAGAATAGTGAGTGCAGCTCTGGAGTATAATACAGGATGTAACTCAGGATCAGTAATGTAATGTATGTACACAGTGACTGCACCAGCAGAATAGTGAGTGCAGCTCTGGAGTATAATACAAGATGTAACTCAGGATCAGTAATGTATGTACACAGTGACTGCACCAGCAGAATAGTGAGTGCAGCTCTGTTCAGCTGCTGCTCATTGTGCTAATTGTGGGTGCAGTCGACACTGATCCTGCTGTGTGCTCTTGAGCTCTGTGATCCAACATCTCTCCACCCAGGGACCTGCTCTCTCTCCTACCCAGTGGGAGAGTGGGTTTCCTGGGATGAGCAATGGAGCCAAGTCCCAGGCTTCTGTTTCCCGGACCAGGCCTGCGGGGGGCAAAATAAATCAGCAATCGGCCTGCACATCAGAGGACTTGGGGGTGAGACGCTCCACAGGGAGTCACAGCAATGTGGCTCCTACTCCCCCCTTCCCCGCTCTGTAGAGACCCAGAGAAGCCGCAAGGCTTCTAATATGAAGGAGAAGCCTGCTAGCATGTGTAATGGCGGTACTTCTGAAGGAAAACTGAGTGCTCAAGGAGGTGAGGCCGACCTCACTGAGGAAGGTTGGGGGCTGCAGAGACCCCGGGAGTCTGTGTCCACCTATGGTTCCAGGTTCATGAGCCACCTCCGTGAGTATGAAGATGCGAGTAAGACCATCAGGAGGCTCCGGGAGGAGCTGCGCTGCACAAGCGCCAAAGCTGCAGGTTCCTACAAACCGAGGAAGACGCAACTCCAGGCAGAGGTAAAGAGACTTAATCATGAACTTAATGAGCTGGAGGTGAGGAAAGCCTTCATAAGTGAGAAGAATGGTCCATTCAAGGAAAAACTACTGAATGAGCACAGATTTAGAGAAATGGCTGATAACAGAGAGCAAAGGCAGATGGGGCTGCAGCCTGAAAGCCAGGTGGATGATGATGATGATGACCTGCAGAAAGTCCCGCCTGGCAGCCTGCAAAGTCACCCGCAGGCCATGTGTAGTGAGCTCCCTGCAGGACAAGCAACATTGACATCTGGGCACAGTTCTGCTGGCTCTGGGGAGTACTGTGACAACAGCGGCCAGGGAGGGGCGCTAATGGCGATCAAGCTACTGGAGTCCCCAGTGTGCCTTCAGAACTTCCATCTTGGCGATTTACCAGAGTAGGCACCTGGGGGCTGGAAGAAAAAGGCAAAGACCACCAAGCCCAAGCTGCAAGAAGCGGTAAGCTATGTATGTGCCCCCCTCCCTGTACCCCCTGAGTCGGCTGCAGGGTCAGCTCGTTGTATAAGCCCCGTTGCCCAGCCCAGCCCGGGTTCTGCTGTGGATCCGGTGCAAAGGCGCGGGGAGATTACAGAGCACGGTAGTGAGGCGCAGATCTCCGTCTCTGCTTGTAGTAGCCGGGACGTAGCAGCAGGTGCATCAGCCGAGAGGCTGGACAGTGAGGGCGGCCACTGAAAGTATTATGCTTACTGATGACGTCTATGTAGCATTGCATTTCTGCCCATTCTGGGGTCTGTAGCTTTAGGGGTACGTTCCTACGTTCAGGTTTTGCAGCTGTCAGGGAATTCTAGAAATCCCATATCCACTGTGCGTCTATGTGCACCTGCAGATCAGCAGCAGACATGGAGATGCCTCGCGTCTTTCAGATCCGCAGCATGTCAATTTTCTCTTGCAAAGACGCTAGATATAGGATGGCTCCTCCCACTCCGTCTATATAGGGGGCCCACCACCAGTACATAGGATGGTTCTAGCCCCCAGATATAGAATGGCCCTGCCCACTCCCAGTATATAGAAGAGGCTGCTCCCACCAGTGAATTGGATGGTTCTGCCCCCCCGATATATCGGATGGCCCTGCCCACTTCCAGTAAATAGAAGGGCCTGCCCTCCCACCATTACTTATGATGGTTCTATCCCACCCAGATAAAGGATAGCGCTGCCCACTCCTAATATATAAAAGAATCCCTCCACCAGTACAAAGGATGGTTCTGACCACTCCCCCAGATATATGATCGCTTTACCCACTCCCAGTATATAGAGGGGCCTGCTACCACCAGTTCATTGGTTGATTCTGCCCCCCCCAGAGATGTAGGATAGCCGTGCACACTCCTAGTTTATAGAAGGGCTTGCCCCCGCACCAGTACACAGGATTGGTCTGCCCGCCCAGATAGAGGATGGCACTGCCCACTCCCAGTTTATAGAGGGGCCTCCTTCCACCAGTTCATAGGTTGGTTCTGCCTCCCCAAAAATGCAGTATAGCCCTGCACATTCCAAGTGTATACAAGGGGTTCACCTCCACCAGTACAGGATTGTTCTGCCCGCCCAGATATAGGATGGCCCTGCCCACTCCCAGTATATTGAAGGTCCTCCCCCCACCAGTGCATAGAGCGGTTCTGCCCACCCAGATATAGGATGGCCCTGCCCACTCCCAGTATATAGAAGAGCCTCCCCCTCCACCAGTACATAGGATTGTTCTGCCCGCCTAGATATAGGATGGCCCTGCCCACTCCCAGTATATAGAAGAGCCTCCCCCCCACCAGTACATAGGATTGTTCTGCCCGCCTAGATATAGGATGGCCCTGCCCACTCCCAGTATATAGAAGAGCCTCCCCCCCACCAGTACATAGGATTGTTCTGCCCGCCTAGATATAGGATGGCCCTGCCCACTCCCAGTATATAGAAGAGCCTCCCCCCCACCAGTACATAGGATTGTTCTGCCCGCCTAGATTTAGGATGGCCCTGCCCACTCCCAGTATATAGAAGAGCCTGCCCTCCCACCAGTACATAGGATTGTTCTGCCCGCCTAGATATAGGATGGCCCTGCCCACTCCCAGTATATAGAAGAGCCTCCCCCCCACCAGTACATAGGATTGTTCTGCCCGCCTAGATTTAGGATGGCCCTGCCCACTCCCAGTATATAGAAGAGCCTCCCCCCACCAGTACATAGGATTGTTCTGCCCGCCTAGATATAGGATGGCCCTGCCCACTCCCAGTATATAGAAGAGTCTGCCCCCACCATTACATAGGCTTGTTCTGCCCGCCTAGATATAGGATGGCCCTGCCCACTCCCAGTATATAGAAGAGCCTCCCCCCACCAGTACATAGGATTGTTCTGCCCGCCTAGATATAGAATGGCCCGGCCCACTCCCAGTATATTGAAGGTCCTCCCCCCACCAGTGCATAGAGTGGTTCTGCCCACCCAGATATAGGATGGCCCTGCCCACTCCCAGTATATAGAAGAGCCTCCCCCCACCAGTACATAGGATTGTTCTGCCTGCCTAGATATAGGATGGCCCTGCCCACTCCCAGTATATAGAAGAGCCTCCCCCACCAGTACATAGGATTGTTCTGCCCGCCTAGATATAGGATGGCCCTGCCCACTCCCAGTATATAGAAGAGCCTCCCCCTCCACCAGTACATAGGATTGTTCTGCCCGCCTAGATATAGGATGGCCCTGCCCACTCCCAGTATATAGAAGAGCCTCCCCCTCCTCCAGTACATAGGATTATTCTGCCCGCCTAGATATAGGATGGCCCTGCCCACACCCAGTATATTGAAGGTCCTCCCCCCACCAGTGCATAGAGTGGTTCTGCCCACCCAGATATAGGATGGCCCTGCCCACTCCCAGTATATAGAAGTGCCTCCCCCCCACCAGTACATAGGATTGTTCTGCCTGCCTAGATATAGGATGGCCCTGCCCACTCCCAGTATATAGAAGAGCCTGCCCTCCACCAGTACATAGGATTGTTCTGCCCGCCTAGATATAGGATGGCCCTGCCCACTCCCAGTATATAGAAGTGCCTCCCCCCCACCAGTACATAGAATTGTTCTGCCCGCCTAGATATAGGATGGCCCTGCCCACCCCCAGTATATAATGAACCTCCCCCTCCACCAGTACATAGGATTGTTCTGCCCGCCTAGATATAGGATGGCCCTGCCCACTCCCAGTATATTGAAGGTCCTCCCCCCACCAGTGCATAGAGTGGTTCTGCTCACCCAGATATAGGATGGCCCTGCCCACTCCCAGTATATAGAAGAGCCTCCCCCCCACCAGTACATAGGATTGTTCTGCCGCCTAGATATAGGATGGCCCTGCGCACTCCCAGTATATAGAAGAGCCTGCCCTCCCACCAGTACATAGGATTGTTCTGCCCGCCTAGATATAGGATGGCCCTGCCCACTCCCAGTATATAGAAGAGCCTGCCCTCCCACCAGTACATAGGATTGTTCTGCCCGCCTAGATATAGGATGGCCCTGCCCACTCCCAGTATATAGAAGAGCCTGCCCTCCCACCAGTACATAGGATTGTTCTGCCCGCCTAGATATAGGATGGCCCTGCCCACTCCCAGTATATAGAAGAGCCTCCCCCCCCCACCAGTACATAGGATTGTTCTGCCCGCCTAGATATAGGATGGCCCTGTCCACTCCCAGTATATAGAAGAGCCTGCCCTCCCACCAGTACATAGGATTGTTCTGCCCGCCTAGATATAGGATGGCCCTGCCCACTCCCAGTATATAGAAGAGCCTGCCCTCCCACCAGTACATAGGATTGTTCTGCCCGCCTAGATATAGGATGGCCCTGCTCACTCCCAGTATATAGAAGAGCCTCCCCCCCCACCAGTACATAGGATTGTTCTGCCCGCCTAGATATAGGATGGCCCTGCCCACTCCCAGTATATAGAAGAGCCTCCCCCCCCACCAGTACATAGGATTGTTCTGCCCGCCTAGATATAGGATGGCCCTGTCCACTCCCAGTATATAGAAGAGCCTCCCCCCACCAGTACATAGGATTGTTCTGCCCGCCTAGATATAGGATGGCCCTGCCCACTCCCAGTATATAGAAGAGCCTCCCCCCCCACCAGTACATAGGATTGTTCTGCCCGCCTAGATATAGGATGGTGTTGTGAATGTGTTTGAGATGAGTTCTGAGCAGAGGCTCCCTCTGGTGGTTACTAGCGGTACTGGACTGTCCAGTGAAGATTGTGAGGATTGGGAATCAGGTGTTACTGACTGGTCTTATATAAGGGAGTCGCCTTCCCATCAGGGTGGCCGGTGATCAATTGTTCTGGTCTCAATCCTTGATTCCTGATTCCTTTGTAGCCTGCTGTGTCGTGTCTGCATCTCCTGCTTACAGATAAGACATTTCCTTCTTTTTGTTTTTGTGCTTTATTTTTGCATTTTGTCCTGCACTTCTGTGGGGGCCTTCAGGGTCCCCTCCGGGGGCTTTTGCCCTCTCAGTTTAGTTCAGCCACTGATGTTTGTACATTTGCTTTTTCCAGTTTTTTCAGTGGCTGCTGTTTTGATTTTGTTACACCAGAGAACTAATTTAGGTGGTAGAGGTCGTGTGATCTCAGGTGTTTTTGAAATTAGTAGAGTTGGTGCTTTTCAGGGTTTTTTGGGATTGCAGTAAGTACCCTTCCTATCCTTTTCTATTTAGGTAGTTTGGGCCCCAACGTTTGCTCATACTATTTTCTGTCTGTGTCAGTATTTCTTCTTGTCTAACCGCCATTACATGTTTGGGGGCTTTCTGTTATCTTTGGGGATCTGCTCCGGGGCAGATAGCTTTCCTCTTTCTATCTTTAGGTGTAGTTAGTTTCTCAAGCTGTGACGAGGCGTCTAGGACCAACGTAGGAACGCTCCACGGCTGCCTCTAGTTGTGGTGGTTGCTCAGGGTACTGCAATCTCATAGATTCCAACTGCTCTGGTGTATTGCTCTTTTTACCTGCACTCCTCAGCTACCGAAACATAACAGGATGGCCCTGCCCACTCCCAGTATATAGAAGAGCCTGCCCTCCCACCAGTACATAGGATTGTTCTGCCCGCCTAGATATAGGATGGCCCTGTCCACTCCCAGTATATAGAAGAGCCTGCCCTCCCACCAGTACATAGGATTGTTCTGCCCGCCTAGATATAGGATGGCCCTGCCCACTCCCAGTATATAGAAGAGCCTGCCCTCCCACCAGTACATAGGATTGTTCTGCCCCTGATGAACATAAAAATAAGAAATAAAATCCTTGAGACATTAACATAAAAAGAATGTAAGTTACAATCCCCTGCTGTAGATTATGTGGCCGGATCTCTTCGCAATCATACATATGTGATATACCTTTAATCACAGAAGTTTTTGTTTTATGTTTTTTTTCCTACTTAATTTCAGTGATTTGCTATAAATGAAGGTAAAGTACTGGAGGGGAGATATTTGTCACTACGCTTAATGGCGTCAGTGATATAAAACCCAGAATATTTTCCTCCAGCACATTAAGTGTTGGGAGGTTTTAGCTTAGTTGCATAATGGGCTGTTTTTTATGTGGACATCCATAGAGTGGGTGTAAGGTTGTCTACCTTATCTCCACTGCAGATCTGGCACCGCGGTGTGCTGACACAGAACCTGTGTGATGTCACAGTCAGGTGTTCAGTTACATGGGAGGAGTCACATGGTCTGGGGCTTAAATAGTTGGGCAAGACTGTTCTGCAAGAATGGAGAGAGAATACTTCAGTGGTTTGTGTACTGAGGAGGAAAGACTGACCGTGTGTTGCTCCAGAGCGGGATGTTACCCACAACGCATGAACTCTGTTATAGTATTTAGTTTTCTTTGTTGTTTTCCTGTTTTTACCTGAAGGGCTTTGTTTAGTTTTCCTTCTTGTTGGTGTGTGGCCCAGCTGCGCTTGGTACACATGTTCCAGGAGTATGTACTGAAAGGTAATTGCAAAATCTGATATTCATTCACACTCACATTTCCCTAGATTACCACCAGAGGGAGCCCCTTTAGAGTACTTAAGGGGGTGTGAGAGATGTAGCAGTAGTCAAACAGATTAGATCAGTTGGAGAGGAGTCTGAGGCAGTGAGTCATTCTAGCCAGACGTGTGGAGAGATCCTGTCAGACCAGACAGAGAAAGATTGCAAGCTGATATCTCAGGACGTCTAGACTGTCAGTTCATAACGAATGTGGAAAGACACTCTCGGAGCGAGCACGAGGTCAGTTGACGGAAGTTCCTGATAGCCGCTCTGGACAGAGTTTAAGAAGGAAAAGAAGGAAGGGGACTACAGTTGTCTGAACATCGAGTTAACTGAGAATCAGTCAGCGAGCTTTGGAAAGAAGGAGGAAAGCTAATGACAAAACCTACTGCTACCTTGTGCTTATGTTAAGGATGAGAGTAGAGCGATGGGCAAGTGGTGACCCAAGAAAGGAGTGACTTCGGTGACAGATCACCTTCACTCGATTAACCGGACACCGGGTCCGAAGTATTGCTAGAACCTTTACGGCTAGTGAGAGAAACACCGGAATCCTTGCTGGACTTCAAGTCACAGAAGGTAGCCCTAAGTGCCGATACGTAACTGGAGTCAGGCAGAACAGGAGTCAGGTCTGCAGCCATAGGGACTTAGTTCTTGCCACAAGAAGACTTCCACCACAATGTTGGCCGGGCGTAGCTGTGCTATTTGGAGTTAAATCTGACTTCACGCAGGTTAGGACTCCCACACTTAAAAGGGACAGGAGGCCTTAAATCTACTCAGCGATTATCTGGATGTACATACTCCACCCTGAGCAGCTTCCCGGGACATACCTGCCACCTTCATCAGTAAAGGTATGGAAAGAGAACAACTTGTGTGTGACTGACTTATTATCTGCAACACCATTGACTTTGAGGGAACAGTCCCACCTGTGGGGGACTTAACATCTAGCTGACTAGTAACATCCCCTCAGAAGAATTACCCTGCAGCGCTGGTCATATTGATCAGAAACCACAGGTGGCGTCACAAACTACTATTACAATCCCCTGTAAATATCCCCCTTTGTATGAGCGCCCAGGGCAACGGACCGAGCTGTGCTACTTGTGACATCCCCCATAGACATCAACGGGCTCGGTGCCGAGTACCCCATAACCCTGGTGTTGTGCGACTCCTCTAACTTGGCGTCACGAACAGGATACGAAGCTTACTATTTGTGAGTCCTGTGTGCCTATGAGGACTGTTTTGTGCAGAAAAGACTGTGTGCAGTACTTGTGATTTTTGGCGCCATTTTCCGCCATTTTGCCGCCATATTCGCGCCCTGAGGCGCTGGTGAAGAAGGTGGGCGTACCTTCGTGGGTGTACCCCCCCCTGTGGCGCGAAAACTATGGGCGCCCTGTCTAAATGCTATTACAATACGAAAGCCTGTCCTACTGCAAGAGAGATCCGCCTCCTCTTCATCCTCTATGCCAAGAAGAGAAAGCGAAAGTCCCGCCTCCACGGAAGAGACCAGATTGTTCCAGATGGAAAACACAGTCTGGCCTGGAGTGAGATGGCGGAAGGACAGGAGACGCTGTGTGGAGGAATGGCGGTGCGCAGACCCCGTTCCCCTGAAGAGCTGCTGCCTGTTCCTGAGCCGTCCCCAGGTCGGGACAACGACCTAACAATGCAGAAAGTGGAGGAGGTGGATGCGGTGATAAGGGACCTGACCCGACACCGTGAAGAAATGGAGGAGATGGAGAAAAGCTGGCGTGCCCTGAAACAGCGGCTGCTGTGGGACGCAACGCTCTCCCCTCCAGAAGCGCAACCGTTACCTGTGCCACCATTGCCAGCGGCTGATGAGAAACCGGAGGCCGGCTCCAAAAGTGCTGATCCTGACTCCGCCGGGGACGAGGCGGGAGAGAAGGAGGCTGAGGAGGCCCTGCTCGTTCCGGAGTGCCAGCCCGGCCTGGAGGCCGCAGCTGGATGCAGTCCCCCGGTAGGGACACGGAGGAGGCCCAGCCGTTCGTGATGGAAGTCTACTGGGAGGAGATGGAGTACCTGGATGACGTAGAATACGCCGCCCAGCTGGAGAACGAGTGGCGACGCCGTGAACATGAACAGCGGCAGCGACAGGAGCAGAGAGAGGCGCAGCAGCTTCGTCAGAGATACCGAGAGAGGGATCTCGATGATAAGGAAAGCGTCAGGAAGGATAAAGGTACGCTCCGGGAACCGCGGCGCCAGGGGGCCATTAGAGACTTTAAACTCCAGGGAGGCTGGGGGTTCATCCATGAGCCAAGCCTGTACCAGGAGATATTCGTTAACCGCAGGGATGTGGAGTCTCACCTACCAGATGGGCACCCGGGAAGGGATCTGATCATCGGGGATATAGTCACCTACACGCGGCACTGGGGTCTTAAGGGGTGGTATGCCTTGAACGTCTCCCGTGTCAGCGACCCCGTCCCCGACGCCGATAATGTACATCGTGCCTCAGTGACCCGGGCCCCAGCCCCAGCAGCGCCAGGCCGCGCACCTGCATAGCATACTGTGTCCTCTGCATCGCACCAGCATTGTGCGTCCTCAACTGATCCAATGTATGCATCCGCGTCCTACTTAACAACGCAGCAGGAAAGTGCGTTCCAAAGTGAGCCAAACCTGTATTCTGAGGAGGCACCTGTTAGGCCTCAAGCCAATCGCAGAAGTGAAACAAAGACTGTGGCTACCCAGACACAGGTAGCAGGACATGATATGTTAGTGATGCGTTCCAGTTCGCACCGCTTACTTCCAGCCCCAGGAGTGGAAGATGTCATCGCTATCTGCAAAAAAGAAGAAGACCAGTAGGACCCAGACAGGGTTTACTGCATCTGTACAAAGTTGAAGAAGAATTTGCACTTTATTAATAATATTTGATGATGTTTGCATAATTTGCATAATTTTAAGTAGAATACCCCAGTTGGGTAATGAGTACTAAGGTATTAATGTGAAATATTGAAGTATTATTATTGAAATGTGATTTTCCTAAAAATGTTTTATGCAAGGACTGCGTGCTGAGGACTCTTGCAGCACAAAAACTTTAATTGTAAATAGTTCGCACTTCGGTGCCCATCTTGGTTTTACATAAAGCCTTACTACCTCTGAAGAAAAACCCGTATGGTGTGGCCTTGAGTGAGGTCTGCAGCAGAGAAGTCCTGCAGCCCACCCAGGACCCACGTGGGAGGTTTTTGGTGTGGGTCCTCCACAAGAATCTTGCCTTGTAATTATTTATTGTAAATACTATTTTGATATTTTCCTATTTTGCTATTGTATACATTGTAACGTTAAAGAGTCCTTACCTCCCGCAAGGGAAGAGTTATTGTTGATGTTAATATAAAAATGTTTTTCTATTTCAGCCCGGGAGTGCTGATGATAACTAGGGGGGGATGTGTGGCCCAGCTGCGCTTGGTACACATGTTCCAGGAGTATGTACTGAAAGGTAATTGCAAAATCTGATATTCATTCACACTCACATTTCCCTAGATTACCACCAGAGGGAGCCCCTTTAGAGTACTTAAGGGGGTGTGAGAGACGTAGCAGTAGTTAAACAGATTAGATCAGTTGGAGACGAGTCTGAGGCAGTGAGTCATTCTAGCCAGACGTGTGGATAGATCCTGTCAGACCAGACAGAGAGAGATTGCAAGCTGATATCTCAGGACATCTAGACTGTGAGTTCATAACGAATGTGGAAAGACACTCTCGGAGCGGCACGAGGTCAGTTGACGGAAGGTCCTGATAGCCGCTCTGGACAGAGTTTAAGAAGGAAAAGAAGGAAGGGGACTACAGTTGTCTGAACATCGAGTTAACTGAGAATCAGTCAGCGAGCTTTGGAAAGAAGGAGGAAAGCTAATGACAAAACCTACTGCTACCTTGTGCTTATGTTAAGGATGAGAGTAGAGCGATGGGCAAGTGGTGACCCAAGAAAGGAGTGACTTCGGTGACAGATCACCTTCACTCGATTAACCGGACACCGGGTCCGAAGTATTGCTAGAACCTTTACGGCTAGTGAGAGAAACACCGGAATCCTTGCTGGACTTCAAGTCACAGAAGGTAGCCCTAAGTGCCGATACGTAACTGGAGTCAGGCAGAACAGGAGTCGGGTCTGCAGCCATAGGGACTTAGTTCTTGCCACAAGAAGACTTCCACCACAATGTTGGCCGGGCGTAGCTGTGCTATTTGGAGTTAAATCTGACTTCACGCAGGTTAGGACTCCCACACTTAAAAGGGACAGGAGGCCTTAAATCTACTCAGCGATTATCTGGATGTACATACTCCACCCTGAGCAGCTTCCCGGGACATACCTGCAACCTTCATCAGTAAAGGTATGGAAAGAGAACAACTTGTGTGTGACTGACTTATTATCTGCAACACCATTGACTTTGAGGGAACAGTCCCACCTGTGGGGGACTTAACATCTAGCTGCCTAGTAACATCCCCTCAGAAGAATTACCCTGCAGCGCTGGTCATATTGATCAGAAACCACAGGTGGCGTCACGAACTATTACTACAATCCCCTGTAAATATCCCCCTTTGTATGAGCGCCCAGGGCAACGGACCGAGCTGTGCTACTTGTGACATCCCCCATAGACATCAATGGGCTCGGTGCCGAGTACCCCATAACCCTGGTGTTGTGCGACTCATTGGTTTATTCTGCCATGTACTAAACCCAACTGAAGATTTAAAGAGACAGTGTTCCAGTTTTCTACTTCTGTGTACCGCCAATTGAGTTAAACTACCACAAGCCGTGCTTCGATTGCGGGCAACGTTCCGGGAACACCAGTAGCTGCTGTGGTCAAACCGCATGTCCTAGGTAAAGGAGGCCACAAGCCAGCGGACGACGACAGGCAAAATAGAGGACTTGCTCAAGCATCTGGAGAACGCGTAGCAGCAGCAACAGCTGGCACATCAGGAGACGAGTAAGTTGTTTATCCAGCAGATGCATCAGCCTCAGCAGCAGCAATACCAACATGACCAGTTCATAAAACAGCAGCAGCAGATTGATTTGCTTGCTGAGGCGGTTCGTGGGAGAACGGAAGCCCATTCCACAAGTCCAGGGACAACACGTAGGTCCAGAAGGCGGTAAGACGAGCGATGCATAAAATGACCCCGGTTGATGTAGATGCATTTCTGACTGGTTTTGAGCAGGTAGCGGAGCGCGAGAGACTGCCAGCAGACCAGTGGACGGAGGTGCTGGCCCCCTATCTAACTGGCGAGCCCCAGAAGGCTTATTATGAACTGGCCTTAAAAGATGCTTGGGAATATGGCAAACTAAAAACGGAGATAATGGCACGCTCAGGGGGACTATGTCTGTCCGAGCGCAAAGGGTTCATCACTGGGCATATTGCGATGATAAGGTGATAAACCTACTCACTCCCAAATGTTCGATTTGCTGCATCTGGTGCAGAAATGGTTTCAGCCAGAATCTTCCACCCCAGCCTAGATGGTAAAGTGGTTTGTAATGGAAAGATTTATCCAATTCCTTCCAAGGCCGGTGCAGACATGGGTTGCCCAGGGTGATCCTGGAATGCGGATGACCTGGTTGGCCTAGTAGAAAAGTACCAGGTGGTCGAGAGCTCCCTGAAGATGCCGGGGGGTGGTGCATAGCCATACTGTGTTACCCAGCGTGAGCCAAAGTCCAAAAAGAGGGTAGCAGAGCCACCACTGGGGGACGTCCAAGGTCCCAAAAAGCCATTGAGGGGTTGCAAAAGGCTGCTGTTAAAGACTGGATCTGCTGGTGGTGTCTCGGTCCTGGACACATAGCGACCCGTTGTCCTTTGTCTTTCGAGTAGATGGATTGTAGCCTAAGAAGGCACTGCTCATACTATGCTTATCCCGCTTGCAGTGTGAAATAATAGCGGTCATGTCCCGTGATCATAAATTCGGTGCTGGTGTCAGGACTGTTGGACTCAGGTAGTTTGCTGACCCTGTTAAGGGCCACACTCCCCCACCAGTTGATCCCAGTTATATCCACAGGGACATCAAGGACTACACCATCACCAGAGTGTCTATAAAGACAAGCTGAGGTACTGAGTCACATGAGGTCGGGGTTGTGAGAGACTTGCTACACCCGTGATAATCTGGCGTGACTTCAGCCTGTTTTGGGACTTGTGGGGAAAGGCGGGGATGCTAAGTGACTCAAACAGAAGCCAACTCAACCCTGATAAATCCCCATCGCAGATAGAGGCGGAGGAGTTCCCCTTGTGTGTACTGGCAGGTGAGGAGGGCAAGATGGTGGCCAGTGAGGCCCAAGGTTCCTGATCTGTCAGTTTCTGGGGAAAATTTTGGCTCAGCTCAAATGCGGGATCTTACCCTAAAAGGTGCATCCAAAAATGTGCCTGTGATAGATGGGGTTGCTCAAGAGTTGGGGGCTGACACCAGGTTCCTACACTTTGCAGTTAATGATGAGTTACTGTATCGGGTGACGACACTGAGGGGAGGGGAGATAGTGGAGCAGCTGATGGTTCCAGGTCCCTACCGACGGAAGGTTTTAGACATGGCCCATTCACGTGTTTTGTGAGGGTGGAGAAAACACAGGAGAGAATAATGCAGAGGTTCTATTGGCCGGGGTGTTACCGGGAGATCCTAAATTATTGTAGGTCCTGCCTCACCTGCCAGATAACCGATCCCTCTACTCAATTCCGAAGTCCCCTAGTTCTGTTGCGTGTGATAGAGGTCCTATTTGAGAGGATTGCCATGGATCTAGTTGTAGAGGTAGTTAATTCTGCACAAGGGCATCAATTCATTTTAGTGGTCATGGACTATGCGACCCGGAAACCCTGAAACAGTACCACTAAGAAACTCTGTGACCAAGGGTATCGCCCAGGAACTTGTCCATATTTTTGCACGGACGGGTCTGCCGAAGGAGATTTTGACAGATCAGGGAACTGCTTTCATGAGCATGGTAATGAGGGAGTTGTGTAAGGTCCTTCAGATTGCCCAGCTACAAACCTCAGTCTACCATCCACAGACAGACTGCCTAGTGGAGCGCCTCAATAAAGGCGATGCTCAAGAAGGTTGTTGAGAAGGACGGTCGAGACTGAAACTATCTGCTTCCGTTTCTGCTCTTCTCCGTCAGAGAAGTTCCTCAAACCTCTACTGGCTTCTCGCCCTTCGAGCTCCTGTATGGTCGACATCCGCGAGGGCTCCTGAACATCGCCAAGGAAACGTAGGAAGTGGAGTCTCGTTACATGGAATGTCATAGAGCATGTCGCCCAGTTACAGAAGAGGATGTTGAAAGTAATGCCCATCGTGAAAAAGCATCTTCTCCAGGCACAGGAGGCACAGGCCAGGGTGTATAATCGTTCAGTAAGGCTGAGGCAGTTCCAGCCCAGGAACGGCATGCTAGTGCTTATCCCAATGGTGGAGAGCAAGTTCCTAGCCAAGTGGCAAGGCCCATACAAGGTGGTGGAAAACCTGAGCGAGGTGAATTACAAGGTACACCAGCCAGGCTGAAGTAAGCCGCACCAAATATTTCATGTGAACTTGCTCAAGTCATGGTGAGATTGGGAGTCGCTGGAAACCCCTTGCCTGGGAGCCTATCCTAAAGCCACAGTGGACGATGTCACCAATGCAGAGACTCTAACCCTGGCCCAGAGACAACAGTGTCGGGAACTGTTGCAGCAGAACCATGACCTGTTCTTGGAGTTGCCAGGGCATACGCAGGTGGTTGAGGATGACGTGTTGAGAAAGCCACATGTAAGGGTGAACCTCAGGCCCTATAGAATTCCTGAAGCATGTCTTGAGGTAATAGCAAAGGTGAAAAGGATGTTAGACCTCGGGGTGATTGAGGAGTTGAAAAGTGGATGGTCGAGTCCCACCGCCCTTGTGCCGAAGCCCGATGATGAGTGGCGGTTTTGCAATGATTAGCGCAGGCTGAATGAGGTCTCCAAATGTGATCCTTATCCAATGCCCTATGTGGATGAACTCATTGAGAAACTGGGAACCGAGAGATACATTACCACCCTTAACCTGACAAAGGGCTACTGGCAGATCCCCATGTCTCAGAGTGCTAAGGAGAAGACCAGGGAAGTCGCACAGGAATGCAGATGCCCTGTGTCATGGAAACCCAACTTTTGTTTCCACTTTCAGTTACAGTTAGGAACTTGCAGCTCTCTGGCACCCACTGACCCTCAGGTCAGTCAGGGAACTGCACCTAGGATAAGTAGTCACCAGAAATCTGCCTGGTCACGTACTGGCTATCGGGCACTCTAAAAGTGAGAACGGCATGTGTATCACCAGTTCCAGGTCGGGAATACACACATAAACCTCTGATCCGTCCAGGGTTCCCCAATAACACCAGGACGCCACACTGCCACCAGTTCCTCGTTTGATACCAAAGCCTATATTGGGTCAGGAACCAACCCAAGGTAGCGTGATTTGGCGTGGAGTACATGTCAGTTCGATCATAGAGCAAAAAGAACAAAACTAGTAAATTTATAAGTTTACTCCAGAAAATATCGGCAGTGTTTACAAAAATACAAAAGATATTACAAAAAGGAGACAAAATACAATATGTACAAACAGAAATAAAAGGGATTAAAATATGAAATTACTCTATCTCAGTCACAGGTATGACGTGTCGATAAAGGGGAAGAGAGCCTTCCCAAAGCAATGGTTCAGTAGCACAGCCTGTTGTCTAGCTGACTCTCCGCCGTCTGACGCCTCCCACAATGTGCATTTCAGTTTTATGCTTTGGCCATAAACCTAGAAACTCCTCCCTTGCTGACCTCACTGGACGCTGTGTTCAAGAGAGGTACACCTCTTTTGGAAGAACATTAAAACAATTCTACATTTCATATCTTTGGCTGCGGAGCTCACAGGTTGACGATAAGGGTATTCTATTTTTCCCCTGTGAATTTACCTTTCTTTTGAGACCAAACACTGCATGTCTGCGTGTTACTGGGGGGGCAGAAACTCATTTCCCAGGTTTCTGATGGCACTAAAGGCCGCAAAACGTTGCCATGCATAGCTCTATGTGTCCCTGTCCTAGAATCCAATTTTCATGTTTCTAGGTTTAACGGGAGTTATTAAATTTGAGCTTGAGTAGGTTGGGATGAGAACAAAGAAAGTTCCGGCGGGAAACTTTACTCCTTACTAGAACTGGCAGACCATGATCACACATTACACAAAGATTGTTTACCTGAAGGGAGTGGGCGAAAGAGAGAGGGAGGGAGTAAGATTTCACAGAGGCAGACTGAGGGGGCTGCACGTGGAGCTTAGTGTTACGCAAACCAATGCGTGGGAGGAGTAGCAGGAAGCCCTGTATATGTACCTAGGACAATAGAAAATAATCCATATGTTCCTGACACCCTGCCCCGGCTTTGGGCAGAGGGGGGATATGTGACAAAGTCACTGGTAAAGTACTGGATGGAAGATATGTGTCACTACGTTTAAAGGGGTTGTCCACTACTTTAAATTAACCCCCCAATGTATCCCCCTGGGACTCCTAATGAATTTTGTAAATACCTTATGTTGCCTATACTGCCTGTGAGCGCTCATAGGCAGCACATGACCCAGCGCTGACGTCACGACAAGTGAGGCGTGACTCAGCGCTGGGTCCCCGCGGTGGCTGCTGGATTGTGGGTGGGGTTACCCCCCCTTTGTTGAGGGAGGATCTAAAGTGACCCTTCACGGTTGACCAAGTGATTTCCAAATTAATCCACAGGACTTTGCTAGCAACTGAAAATGACCAGACGGAGATGATGTGTCTCTGTTTGGGAGAATCAAAGCAGATTCCTACCCCGTTTATTACGTCTTCTTCTTTTATAGTATTTAGCAAGTTGTACTTCAACCAATAGTTTAAAAACACACTTGTAGCACTTAACCTATGAAAATACAGAAAGACCGGAAACTACATATATGGCCGTATCCATGTGACAAAGGAAAAAAACACAATAGTACATTCATCTGAGTTTTATACAATGACACATCCCAAGGTCTCATATCTTGACCATGCTGGAACAGTCTGGTTTTTGTTACAGCCATAACCTTTACTCTAGTCACAGAAGAACAATTTGGCTTTATAACAGTCATAAGCTATAGCCTAGCAACAGAATTTATCTCATAAACGAAAGATAGAATTACAAGCAAAAATGGTTTTGATCTTGGTTTAACCCTTCACACCTCGTCACCCCCAGCATCCACTGCGCGCTTTCTCAATGAATGGGTGCGCGGTGGATGCCGGGTGTGATGCGGGGGGATAATCCCACCCACAGCCTGGCAGAAAGCGTGGAAGGAGGAAAAGGGACCCCCAGCTGCTGCCAGCACTTGACGGGACACCAGCGGAAGCAAGAGCCGGCTGCAGCGGGGGTCACGTGCTGCCTGTGAGCGGCCAGCGATAGCGCCGCTCACAGGCAGTATAGGCAACATGAGGTATTTACAAAATTCATAAGGGGCCCCGGGGGGATACATTGGGGGGTTAATTTAAAGTGGTGGACAACCCCTTTAATGGCATCTGTGATGTAAAACCCAGAGTATTTTCCTCCAGCACACTACGTGTTGTGTGGTTTAAGCTATGTTGCATAAATGGATTGTTTTTTTCTGTGGACAACCATAGACCGGGTAGGAGATTGTCCACCTTATCTCCACCTGCAGAGCCGGCACCGCGGTGTGCTAACAGGACCTGTGTGATGTCACATGGGAGAAGGAGTCACATGATCTGGGGCTTACATAGTTGGGTTAAGAGGCAACAGGACTGAAGAGAGGATTCTCCAGTGGTTTTGTGTCCTGAGGAGGAAAAATGTAACCTGTGTTGCTCCTGAGCGAGCTGCAACCCACAAACCTATGGACTCCGTTACAGCATTTTGCTTTCTTTGGTCTGTGTTGTTTACTTTCCCCTTCTTGTTTGTGAATGATGCCATATAATAAACCAACTGAAGATTTAAAGAGACAGTGCTCCAGTTTTGTATCTCCGTATACCGCCAAGAAAAATATTTAGAGTTGAGAGTCCTCAGTGGTTGATACCTTTTAATGGCTAATCTAATGTGGTGTACCTAATTATATGTACTAAATGTCCAACTGGGGGTCTGTATGTGGGGGAGACCGGGCAAAAACTGAGAACAAGGATGAATTCTCATCGCCACACAATAAGAGAAAAAAGAATGGATCTACCTGTGGCAAAACACTTTTGCTCCCCTGATCATAGCTTGTCAGATATGAAAATACTGGTACTAAGAAGCAGATTCACATCTCAGGGACAGAGAAGAATTTGCGAATACAAATTGATGGTGACCTTTGACACTCTTAATGCTGGAATGAACCTGTCACATGGTTTTATGGCCTATTACATCAATTAAGGAATTTACTCCAAATACCCTGTGAAAACATCACTAAACATTACCAGACCCCAATCAGAGGGTAATAAAACTTT